>BQNB010120686.1:2015-20589 GCA_026074375.1 Tanacetum coccineum | reverse complement strand
TTACCGCGGATATTTTTTTATCTGAATGCGTCGGTACTTTTGTAACATTTTTTTCCTCCCTATTTTGTGCCGACAAATTAAGAAAATAAAAAATAAAAAATAATTGGGCCGGCCCAAATTTTTGGGCCTGTTTAAGTCAATTCGGAAATGTTACCGCTGATATTTTTTTATCTGAATGCGTCGGTACTTTTGTGCCGACAAATTAAGAAAATAAAAAATAAAAAATAATTGGGCCGGCCCAAATTTTTGGGCCTGTTTAAGTCAATTCGGAAATGTTACCGCTGATATTTTTTTATCTGAATGCGTCGGTACTTTTGTAACATTTTTTTCCTCCCTATTTTGTGCCAACAAATTTTATTTAAAAAAAAAAAAAAAACTAATTGGGCCGGCCCAAATTTTTGGGCTAAATTTTTTGGGCTTTTTTTGCCAGCACTGTAGCACTGTAGCTACAGTGCTTAAGATGAACAGTGAAAGTGGGTCAAAAAACGGCGGCGTTTTAATTCTCAAATGTGTAATAGTATAATTAGCAGGGTATCTACGCGTTGCAGCGACGGGTACCCTGTAATTAAAGTTTAGACGTCAACAAAACAAAAAAGAATTGATTAACCGGAGAATAAAAAATCATCTCAGTTCGACCTGATTCACCTGTTTTTACTGGTTTCGACCGGTCATCTCCGTTTCATTTTTGGATGGATTTTATTGGCTAGCCAAACCGGCGGCGACTCCGATTTCTGGTTGAATCGGTTGGTCCAGTTCAGTTTTCAAAACCATATGTATCATCAACTTGTTAGCATATAAATTGTTTTAAGCTTTGTATGTTTTATTAGCTTGTACAATGTGTATAATAGCATGTATTTTTTATTTTAAGGGTGTTTTTAAAGTAACATTAATTAGTGTGTTTAATTAGTTTATACTTGTAACATATGCGTGGAGGAATAAATGTTGTACATTTTGCTTTAATATATGCATTTTTCATTTTAGGGTGTTTTAAAAATAACATTAATTAGTGTATTTAATTAGTTTATACTTGTAACATATGCATAGAGGAATAAATATTGTACATTTTGCTTTAATATTTGTATTTGTTATATAGTTGATTTTGTGGTGAAATGTTGCATTTAAGGATTGTACATTATGCTTTATAACTTGGATTACTTAATTTTTTTGTGGTGAAAGGTAGCATTTAAAGATTGTACATTATGCTTTATAACTTGGATTATTTAATTTTTTTGGGGCATTAAATAAAGAGAGAGTGTCTAATTTTACTTTAAATTTAGGATGACCTTTTGCGGTTGGTCGTCCCATGTGGCAATAAAAGAGACTTGGTCACCCTCAACCTTTGCAAAGTTAGGGTCTTCTGCACGACCTTACAATTGGAGAAAGATTTCGTATTAAACCCATTATGAGAGCATCATCCGCAAATTGAAGGTGAGAAATGTCAATTTTATTCAAACCGACCTTAGCTCCAACAAAAATGTTTTTAGACTTAGCTTTTTGAATTGTGTCATGAAGGGCTTCAACCGCAATGATGAAAAGAAAAGGTAAAATAGGACCACCTTGACGAAGACCCTTTTGAATCTTGAATTCATTTGTCGGGGATCCATTAACTAGAACCGATCCATAAGCCGATTCAAGACATCCACGAATCCATTTTATCCATTTATGAGAGAAACCTATTTGCTCTATTATGTGGTCTAAAAATCCCCAATCAAGAGAATCCAAAGCTTTCTCAAAGTCCACCTTGAAGAGGAAAAGACGTTCATTCTTCTTAGTAGCCCATGAAATGATTTCGTTAACCATTAGAGGCCCATCAATAATTTACCTCCCATTTATATAAGCCGTTTGAACTTCGCTAACAACCGAATGAACCACTTGTTGGATTCTATTAGCTAGAACTTTGGCAATCACTTTGTATTGGCAACCAATGAGACTAATGGGTCTATAGTCATTCATGTGCAATGGGTCTTTAATTTTTGGAATCAAAGCGATGAAAGATGAGTTACAACCTCTAGGGATTGAGCCATTAATTTCAAATCGTTTAACCATCTGAATGAATTCATTTCCAATTGTATCCCAATAAAGTTTAATAAACTTAAAGGTAAACCCATCGGGCCCCGGTGCTTTACTTCCCCCACAATCCCAAACCGCGGCTTTTATTTTCTTACTAGTAAATGGGGCATCTAGAAGATCAACTTCGACGTCAGATAAAGTTTTGAACTCTGGTAAAACGGGGGCGACAAGAGGATGTATTTTCGAATTTGTGTTTATAAAAGTTGTAGATATGTGAAATTACCAAAGGTGGATCCGAAACCCAAACGCCGTTAATGAAAAAGCCATTAATTCTTGACCTTAAGAATTTGTTGTTTATCATGCCATGATTTTTTTTGAGTTTTTGGTATGTGCTTAATTACACATACCTTTGACCTAATTAAACGAGCTAAAATGACCAAAAACAGACATTAAATTGCCAAAAATGTGTTTGTTTTGCTTTGTGTACTGTGCAGGTATCAGATGTTCTCTAAAGGACAAAAACAAAGCCAAAACCGGACAAAACCGAGCACGAGAATGGAAAGAGCGTGAAAGATCAAAGCTGAGGACATGAGCATCTTATTGGGCCAACCCGTACCTAATTTCATGGGCCAAGTCAGCCCAAGAAAGCCTAAATCCAAAACCCTCAAAACAGGCATAACATTAAAAGCCCATTAAGCCTAAAAAGCCCTAACCATAATTATGTTAAAACTCTTTACGGACTAACACAGTTAGTCCCTAACTCATTACACCGTCAGTCCCTACACCCTTTTACCCTTAACCGCGTTTCCCCTTATCCTAACACCCATTAACTCAAACTAAACACTTATAAACAAATCCCGCCAAATCCATCACTTTTACTATTTACCCTCCCCCTTCATTTTTACCCTGCATCCCACTCACACCCCACTAACCCATTCTCCCAGAAGATGACAAACCACGCTGGCAATCCTAGGATGATTGATTGGTGGAAGTGACGTTTCATCAATCCAAGGGCTCAGATTGATTAGAGAATGAGGCAGTTAAGGAATAGAAGGCCAGGATGAAGAGCTCTCTCTCCTCACAGAAGAAGCACAACTAGCACACACCAAGCCCTTAGTTTTCTTATAAATAGTGATAGGATTTCTCTTGTAAAGGCATCTAGTGTAATTTAGTTAAGGAGTAGTGTAATGTTTAAGCTTATTGCGTTTTCCTTATTGTAATCTTACAGCTTGTAACCTCTTTTGATATTTATAAAATTCCAAGTTTCCTTTAATTTGTGCCTTAAGTTCTGTTTTACTTTTATAAATCAAAATTTAGTGTTAGCTTTATGGATGATAAGCCAATAATGGAAGGGCTTATGGGTTTGGATTCAGCTTATTGACAACAAGCTGAATCTCTAGAGCTTTAGGTTCTTCATTGTAAGCTATTGGATGCAGGTTATTCCATTTTTCTATTATATGCTTCAAACTACTTATTCTGCTTATTACTGCTAAGCTTATTACGTAAGGTTGAGGTCCCGGGTTCGAGCCTGGGACTTCCCTATTTCTTATAACATTTGTAGTTTAGTATAAGTCTCATTTAAGTTTCAAGTAATCTGTCCATTTTTAAGTCATATTAGCTTTATAGTGTAGCCTGTTGTTGAGTGCTTATTTTTCTTTAGATTTTGCTTAAAAGTCATTAATTATCATAGTTATTCATCTATTTTATCATTTCATAACTTTTCATAATCTGTTTTAGCTTAAAATTAGTCTGTCATAGTTTAAAGGGGTGTTTGGGTTAAGGTTGTAAAATGGGTCTAATGGGGGTATAAACTATCTTTGGTTCTCAAACCATTTCTCATTAGCTCTGAAGTAATCTAAATGCTATCTTTTATAAGTTTAAAATGAGTTTTGTTAAAGTTTTGAAGTTAGTTTAGCAATTTTTCCAAATCTGCTAGTTTAAGGTTTCTAAAATTGCTCTTAAGTTAAATTCTTTTATAATCTATTTGGTGAATGGTTTTTGTGGTCAAAATGAGTTTATTATGCATCATGGTCAATCTGTTTTAAGTTTGTAGTTTAGGTATAAGTTTTTAAAGTTTTCTAGCAAACTGGTTGAGTGTTCTTAAAATGTCCAAATGTGCAGACCCTTTGTGGTTATTCCATAGCTTAATTTAGGTTAATTTTAGTTGCATTTAGCTTAATGTAGTCTAAAGTTCATTTTTTTGTTCTTAGTATGTCAAGTTTACTTATTAAGTCTTAGTTTTAAGCCTCAAATTAGTCATTCAAAATCAAAAAGCCAAAAAGAATAGTAGTGTGTTTGTCAATTTCAATGGCCTTTTTTCTAGCTTATTTCTTTTCCTTTGTGCTTAATTTTAACTTATTTGTGTTCTTTGAGACTTGTCCTTTATCTGTTTTAAGCTTTTAGCTTGTGTCAAGAGCTTATGTGTTTTAAATATTAGCTTAAAATCTGTCATAAAGTCTTTTAAGTTCATACTTAGAGTCTGCTGACTTATAGGTTTGTGGTGCTTTTGAGCTTATTTTATTTGCTTATTTTGAATCTTTTATGCTTATTAAGTATAATGCTTTGTCTGTTTTGCTTTTTAGTTTATTTAATTTGCTTAATAGTTCATTAAGTAGCTTATTGAGTCCTAAAATGTCCATAACAATTAGCTTAAATTCACTTAGACTTAAAAAGCCAGAACTGTCATTTTCATTAGCTTTTTATCTAGCTTAATTTTGTTTTAAAATGCTTAATTTTTGCTGATTCTAGTAGCTTCTAGTAGTAGCTTAATTTGTTTTTAGGTTTTAAGAATTAGCTTATTGATTAAGTAGCTTAAAAACTAGCTTAAAAATATCCTTGTAGATTGTTTTTAGTTGTGTTTTAGCCAAACTGCTTATTTGCTTATTTGAGTGTTTAAGCTGTTAGGTATGCTTATTTGAGATTTAGGTTTGCTTATTAGGGTAGGTTTAAGGACCTTGTAGCTTATCTAGTTTAGGTTTGAGCTTATTCAAGCTTATAAGCAAACTCAGTTAAGGCTAAAAGCCTTATAAGTCTTTTTAATAGTCTGTCACTTGTTTAAGCTCATTTCTAGCTTATTTGAAGTTTTCAGAAAAAGTTGTTTTATTAAAGTTGCTTATTTTTATATTAAAAAACTTTTTAATAAAAAAATTTTGCAAAATAAAAATATTATGCCGTATAGGGAAGTCCCAGGCTCGAACCCGGGACCTCAACCTTAACTGCATAACATTTTAACACACACTCCACTACCAACTGCCCTGGGGTCTTTTTCGATTATAGGTTTAGTACATTTAATATTTAACCCTCTTTGGGCAGTTTTAGCTTATAAGCTTATCTGCTTATTAACAGCTTATTTATAAGCTGTTTTTCAAACTTCTTATTTTTCTTGCATTCTTTATTGTTCCAAGTACGTTTCCTAAATTTTTCAGTTTTTTATAAATTAGTTTAATATTTTTCATAATATTTTTAGATTAAAACAGTTTTTAATTCATAATAAATTAAATAAAAGTCAAAAAATATAATTCTTTTTTCTAAAATTATTTTTAATCATTTAGGACTGTTATAAATTAAATTTGCATTTTTAGGGTTAAAATTTGATTACTTAGGTTTTTGAGTCACGTTTTTAAATTCCCGTTAACGTATTTAGGTTAAATCTTTAATTAATTGTTTGCCTTTATTTGCATTTGCGTTATATTTGTAGAAATAGAAATTCAAATCAAACCTTTGATCATTCAATCACGCAATCACGAACTCAAACACGATTCTCAATTCACGCCTCGTCGGGATACGACTCGGGAAGGTTTTGAATTTTACTTTGGTTAAAAGTAATCTTCTTTAAAAACCTTTTTCACACTCACTCTTACTATTATTAAATACTTTAGTTATATATTATATATATGTATTAAGCAATTGTTACTATATATATGTATAATTAATTCGTATCAAATTTTTGGCGCCGCTGTCGGGGAGGTTGTGTGTGAGTCCCAAACTGAATAGATCTCTGCAGCCTATTAAGGATGATAGCCAAGATGTATAAATACAGTTTGACTATATAATGACATGTTCTCTACTGTTCATCGCATACAAGACTGTCTTCAATCTCTTGCCCCTCGAGACCACCATTTTCAGCTTTAGTATAAAAAAACTCCAATTTTGCTCTTAAGTCTCTTAACAAATTATCATTTTTTTGGACCACGGCATTTCTCCAAAAAATGTGCAAAGGTGTGTGAAACCGTACGAAGACGCTTAAAATGTACAAGAACGTAGAAAACGTAGAAAAAGTGTGAAAATGTTCTTAAACGTAGAAAAAATTTGGACTCGTTGCGCGTTTGACCCGCGACCGTTTGACCCGTTGCCTGTTCGGCCCGCGCCCGTTTTACCCATGTTTTAAAAAGCACTCGTTTGGCCCGCGCCCGTTTGACCCGTTGCCTGTTTGGCCCGTCGGTCGAACCTGCCCGACCCGCCCATTTTGCCACCTCTAGTTTAGACCATGATTGAGAGACTATTGTTGGAAACTCACCATGTGACAACCAAGAGTTAAAAAACTTGAATGGTATTGGACCGTAGTTATCAGAGTGAGTTCTTTGCACTAGTGGACAGTGGTCCGAAAGCTCACGAGGAAGTGCCATGAGTTGTTCATTGGGCCATTTAGATATAAACCGATTACAAACTAGGATACGATCAATTTTACTCAACTTCGTCCCAAATTTATTCATCCTCGTGAACTTCCTTCCTCCCATCGGTAGATCAACAAGCTGGGAATTGTAAATGAAATCATTGAAGAGTTTAGCTCCTCTTTTGCAAAATGTGGAACCCAACCTTTCGGTTTCGATGCGAACTTCATTGAAGTCGCCAAGCACAATGGTCATTCCGTTAAAATTCAGAATTGTATCAGCGAGTTTGCTCCAAAGAATACGTTTCTTGTTAATATCTTGTGGAGCATAAACGACAATCATAAGACAACTAAGCCCAAAGTTAATCCACTCCCCAAATATAGCAATAAAGCCTTCAACATCATCTACGACTCTGTTTTTTAAACATCGAGTCATCCCAAATAGCAATGATACCACCTGATAACCCATCGGCTTTTTTGATAGCAAAGTCCATATTTTGTGTCCCCCACATTGAATGTATGAACAAACAGCCATCCCTCTTTGACTTCGATTCTTGGATTCCGATGAAGTTTATATTATTATCTTTACAAATTTTCCTAACCCATTTTCTTTTAGAATCGGAACCCACTCCATTGATATTCAATGACGCAACATTCATTGGTCCACAACATTTTTGTCACCGATAATTGCATTGACTTCGTTTTCTCTGCCAATCAAATCATAGCCAATCATTGAACCCACTTCTATGGTTTTTGTCACCTCATTTTCCCCAACACAGGTATTAAGTGGGACGTTGTTTGATATTCTAGGATTGCAGCGTTGGATACATGATTCATTATTCGATACAGAGCTGTCGGTGGAGATAGTGAGATTGGAGCAAGAACTCTGTTTGTCACTTGTTTTACTTTTAAAAGGTTTAGTTTTTATGCCATTGAGTGAGTCTATAAGCTTGAGAGATTTTATTGTTGTACGCTTATATTTAATTATTGATATCATTTTTTAAACATCATGTGTGTTTAGCATGTAATAATTACCCTTGAGAAAATGCTTTTCTAAATATCATTATTCAAACTTTAAAATAACAATTACATGCACTACAAGTCTATAGCACATGCGCACATAATTCCTCGTAAATTGCAAGACGCTATTTTTAACACATATACTTGGTCCTTAGCAGCGATGTTGTGACTTGTGTCCTCTTACAGTCAGCTTTTATTCCTTAAACTTACCCTTATATTTACTTAAGAGGTTTTTATGTGACTATTATGTGACATAACACCATGTCACATAGTCACATAGAAAACCCCCTTAAAAAGCCACCTCAGTAAAAATCGTCTCAATCATCAATTTAAAAAATATATATTCAAATTTGAAACAAATTTATTCCTAAAAATAAATACATTTATAAGGTGAGGTTCTTTTCAGAACCAAATAAATGTACAGAACTGCGAAAACCACCATAAACTAATTAGATTTTTTTAATATTTATCTTTTTAATTTAATTCAAAAGAGTACATAGGTAAAATTACATTTTTTAATTTTTTTTTGAATTTTTTTAATACAAACTCGTTTTTAAGCTCCTAAATTTTAAGAAGTTTTTTTCCAGCATGTAGGTAAGGTGTGTTTGTGTTTTTCATATAATGTAAATATGCATGTGTTTTTAGTGTTCGATTGCTTAAATGTTTTGCTCACAAATATTTCACACAAGTGCATGGAATGATATACAGAAGTATTTAACATGTATTGTATACAATTTAATAGGAACACATTATATACAATTTAAAATCATGTGATATACAATTCATATAAAAAATTTTAAAAGTAAAGAATATGTTGCCGTATATGCACATATATTTTCCCTCATTGGAAACTTTCGATTTCTTTTTATGCATATGTGCATTTGAGTTCATCCATATGCCCTTATATATACGTACTCAAGTTAATTCATATGCACTTGTATCTACGGCATGCACTTGTATCTTTACTCTTTAAATCTTTATCTTGAGTATCTTCTCGGTACATAGTATGTACAAAACACATGATCGTACTCATACCTGGAACCACAAATAATTAATAAATGAATTATTTAATCATAACAACTAACAAAACACATATGCACAATCCTTTCATAACAACTGAAATTAAACAAAAGGAACAAGTTCATGAACCAGCAATAAAACATATATGCATTTTTTTCATTGATTTTATATTAAACTTAAAACATATATGCAAATCTCTTGAAACACATAACAACAATTATAATACATATGTACTCTTATATTTTATTACTCTACTGTGATAAGAGTTTCACACATTTATTTTAGAGTAAACTGCAAAAATCATCCCTGTGGTTTGTAGTTTGTGGCACTAATCATCCCTAGCCGATACTATTGGCACTAATCATCCCTGAGTGGCCAAATGTCCGACAAAAATCATCCTTATTGGGGATGATTTTTGCAAAAAGTTTAACAGAAAGTTTTGCAAAAATCATCCCTAAATCATCTGCAACAAATCATCCCCAAGTAAGGTATATTTTTGGCCCATTTGGCCATCTCGGGATTGAATAGTGCTAATAGTATCGGCTAGGGATGATTAGGGCACACTAAACTATCAAACCACATGGATGATTTTTGTTGCGTTTACTCTTTATTTTAATTTTATATAACAAATGTTATTATACAATACTCCATGAATATTACCAATCATAGGTAAACATTTTATCAAGTAATTAATCTTCAAGTCAAAAGAATAATAACAACAAAAGGTTAATAGGTGAGTAAAATTGGGGGCGTCCGGGGTTTACTAACCTCCCATGTCAGCAACCATGAGAATACCATCCTTATACTTGATCCAAATCACATATGTACCTGTAACATATGGGTGCCTAATTAAAAACAACAATGATGTACAACATTATACTCCAACCATGCACATGTATTTAACGTCTAATTAAAGAAGCTTAAACATTTTATTTACTATATGCTAAGCGAAGAGAGGTTAATGTGTCTTATAAACGTCATAGTAAACAAGATAAACTAACTAGTTGAGGAATTAGATGTATGTGTGCCCATGTATAGAACAATTTTTTCTCCATCCAACAATACTATAAGTTGTTAAGTTCGGCCAGACACGTATTTTTGATTTTTCAGAATGTGACGCTATAATCATTCTTATCTTTTGTCACACCCTGCCAAGGCGAAAACACGAGGCGTAACAGGATAGGCATCATCACAACACATTGATATCAACAATAGAGAATATCTAAAATGCATTAAATTAAAAACCAAGTGTTATGACGATACCAAACACAAGAGAGGTCTTGTATTGAGGTTAATCGCACACACAATACATAGACACAAGATTATAAATCCAAGATGAACGTCATCATAAAACAAAATAATCAAAGTACGAAAATATGCGATGAAACTCTAGGAAAGAAGACTCCATCATGCAATTCCTAAGGTATCTCTAGCTACAAGTCTAACATCCTTAACTTCGCTATGCTCACTTGGAAATGATGCTTAAAAACGTCAACACAACGGTTGGTGAGAGTTATAGGTTTACGACACACAATTCAAACTTTCAATCAATTACTGTGACTAATAAAACAGAACATGACAGGACAGTTAAGCTAACTATTATACAGGCTAACATGCATACGTACAAAGCAACCATAACTAGGACGGAACGTGTCCCCCGATCTAAGCCATAAAGCATATCTCACAGTAATGGGTAGGAACGTTACCCTCCGATCCAAAGCACACAACATTGGGTAGGAATGTTACCCTCTGATCCAAAGCACACAACATTGGGTATGAACGTTACCCCCCGATCCAAAGCACATAACATTGGGTAGGAACGTTACCCCCGCTCCAACAACGCATAACATTTAGCACATAACATATAATAGCTACATAAATGTCCATGCGTAAATAAAACCACATAATCACAGTTATTAAAACATTAAAAAAACCTTTGCATCATTTCTATCCCAAGAAAACATAGTAAAAATGAGACTATGAAACTCACCTGATGCACCGCTACTTCACAATATCCTTGAAATCAACTAAACACAAATAAAACCTATGTTACAAGCGATTAGGCTAAATGCCCAAGACGATGTAACTATCAATTGATGGACTAATAGGTTTATATTATAATTATAAACCCTTTACCATACTTCCCATAAGTTTACTTACTACCCAAATTACCTTTAAATCATTTAATTCTTTTTCCAATATACGCAGAATTTTTTGTAGTCACTTTATGACCACAAATAAAATACTAAATCATTAAATTAACTTTTCCCCTTTCATTCCCTATCTTCCCAATGGGTTATGAACTACTGTGATTTTTTAGAAAAAATAATATTGAGCCTAACTATTTTATAAAAATCCAACATCACAAAGTACTCAAATTCGGATCTGAACGCACACCAAAAAGTTTGATTTTTCTAAAAATACTTAGACAATGAATTAATACTTGTTCTTTGAGCTGGAGTTAATAGACACATAAAATATGACCTCTGATTTTTGACTAACCTCAATTCAACTTTTAAGTAGGGGTTTTACTCCCCGAAATCAGACCCGAATTTACTGTTTTGACAACTTTTCTTGCAAAAATTATTTGACTAAATTCCTGATCTAAAAGCCTTTCGGGGCTGGACTTTTTAGAAACTAGACTCTCTGAACTTCAATTTAGGCACAAGATTCAACCCAAAACTCGTTTTATCATTGAGATATTATCTAATCAACACGACCCAAAATTCTGTCAAACCCTAACTTTTAATCTAACGCGTTGTAAACTAAACCGTTTACACCAACATGCTCTAAATCGAATCCCGAACACTCCCATATAGTTTTATATCATTAATTTACAGAAAATTTATGAATAATTATTCCATCTATTAAAGTTACTAATTATAAAAAGATTAAACAAAAACTTAATTGAAAACATACCTAACCTTTACTTGATTACACTTAAATCACCACCTTGGTTCTTGATAAAAAAAATATTTTTTTTCCTTAAGGGAATCGGTCGAACAAACAAAGAGAGGAATGAAAAGTGTTTTAGAGATTTATTGATCTTATATTTATATTACCTAGAATCCTAATTGTAATCAGATTTGTTTCCTTTTTTTCTTTCTTTATAACCGATCCAAACACCTTTCTTTTTAATTAATTTTTTTATTTATATTTCTATACAAATTTCGTTCTCCCCCTCATATATATATATATATATATATTTCAAATATATATTTTTTAAAATACAAAACTATTTACTACTTATTTACCTTAAATACTTAAATAAATACATAACTTAAAATAAAACACTTACACTACTTATTATCATTTCTCCCTAAATTATTTTTTTATTAATTATTATTAAATACATATTTACCCTTTTATTTTCTTATTTTTATAAAAATATTTATTAATTTTGCAAAACCTTTTAAATAAAAACTAGTTTTAAACTTACTATTTATAAATTTCATTTTATAAATTACTTTCCTAATTTAGAAAAACCTATGCTTAATTAACTTAAATACTAGACTTAATTCATTGCTAGGAATACATTATATACTCTTTACGCTCATATATCAATTATTCACCAAATTACACGATAACGCATAAAATCATGCTATCATTTTCATTGTCACAAAACGTGAACGAAATAAAATAGCTACCAAAATCACAACTCAATCACTAATAGATGAACACGCATCACAGATTGATATCAAATACTCAATAGCCAAAAAATATATCACAAAGAGCACACAATTATAACACATATAAAAACTTTATTCATCACTACATTTGGTTTGACTAACTGCTCAAGTCACTGTTGTCATAAGTATCCCCCTCACTTTAGGAATATTTCGTTCCGAAATTTTAACTAGTAGGATACCTACATCACAGTCAACAAACAATCGCATATACTTACTTTTATGGTCCTCACGTTCCCCAATGTGAATTTCAGGGCCAACGCTTTTGATTTTCAACGATGACCTATAACGATATAAAATCTACTACGATTCAAACTCTTAAATTACCTCGCGAATCCATAATTTCTACGGGTTTCACTCAACAAAACAAAAGATGTTTGTCTGCCTTAATTCCTTCTAAAGGCACATGTAGATTTCATCCGCCAAAAACTTCTTTAGATTTAACGCATGAAACACATCAAGTACACTACTCAATTATTAAGGAAATCTTACTCAATAGGCTATAGGACCGATACTTTCAATGATCTCAAATGGTCCTACATACCTCGGTGCCAACTTACATTCTTTTCCAAAACGTATCACGCCTTTCCAAGGCGACACTTTTAATAACACTTGATCCCCAACCTCAAACTCTAGTGGCTTGCGCCTATTATCAGCATAACTCTTTTGATGATCCCTCACAGCTTTGAGCCTTTCCTTTATCAAGACTACCTTATCAGTCTGTCTCATGCACCTAATTTCCGGTCCGATCATTCAAATTTTAACCATTCAGCCCATAGGACTGGGCCGTCCTACAATTCCTTTCCATACAGTGCCTCAAACAGAGCACATCAAATACTTGAATGTTAACTATTATTATAAGAAAACTCAGCTAACGGTAGGTGAACATCCCAACTGCCACCAAAGTCGATCACACACGTTCTTAACATATCTTCCAATGTCTGAATTGTACGCTCACTTTGTCCATCCGTCTGAGGATGATAAGCCGTACTCATATCCAATCGTGTCCCTAAGCTTTCTGTAATATTTGCCAAAACTTTAAAGTAAACCTTCCATCACAATCTGAGAGAATGGACAAGGGCACGTACCATGCCCGTTGCTACAAAACATCAAATAAAGAAAGCTTACAAACTCTCCATCTATAATCTTCTCGTATTTCCAGAAAATAGGCTGACTTAGTCAGTCTATCGACTATTACCCAATTCGTATCATACCCACTACTTGATCTCAGCAACCTTGTAATAAAGTCCATAGTTATTCTATCATATTTCCACTCAAGTATCTCTAGTTGTTGTAATAAACCCGAAGATCTTTGATTTTTCAGCATTCACCTTTAAACAAGTCAAATAATTGCTAACATAGAGTTAGGCAAAAAACCTTCTTCCTAAAACATGGCCACCATACATATCAAATAAGTCATAGTACGTCTAATTCCTCATCTCCGATGGTACCGAGTACCTCGATGCATGAGCCACGTCCATAATTATGTCCTTACATCACCAATCAGATTGAATCCCATCCTCGTCAATAAAAAAAATAAACCACCAACTTCTTTTCCTTTCCAGTGGTTAATCCATGTAAGTTCCACGCCACATTTTGCTGACGTCTTTCTCCTGCCTTGGACTTCTCAAAACCTGGAGGCAAGCCAATATCTTGTCCTTAACACTTGACTAATAGTCATGGACATTGCGCGTACTCGTCTTGGTTCCACTCTCTCCTTTCCACTTAATGCATTAGCCACTACATTCGTCTTTCTCAGAATCACTAAACGATTCAATCCATCTTCATTGACGCATATTTAACTCCTTCTGGTCAAATATATGATGTAAACTCATATGATCCGTGTAGATAACACTTTTTGTCCCGTGCAAGTAATGCCTCCAGGTCTTAAGAGCAAACACTACTGCTCCCAATTCTAGGTCGAGTGTTGTATAATTTTTTTCTCATGAATCTTCAATTGTCGTGATGCATAAGTGATTACCTTGACTCTTTGCATGAGTACACAACCTAATCCTTGATTTGACACGTCACAGTAAACTACAAAGTCTTCTGGTCCATCAAGCATTGACAATATTGGTGCATTACACAAATTGTCCGTCAAAGTCTGAAAAGCTTCTTCTTGTTCTCTGGCCCACTCATACTTTTGATTCTTCTGTGTCAGTGAAGCAAGGGTTTTAGCAATCTTGGAAAAAATTGCGATGAAACATCGGTAGTAACCTGTCAATCCTAAGAATGGTCATATCTCGGATGGCGTCTTAGGTACTTTTTAATTCTTCATTGCTTCTATCTTATTAGAGTCCACGTAAATATAATTGCTGTTAACCACGTGTCTGAGAAAATGCACTTCTTGTAGCCAGAATTCATACTTGGAAAACTAGGCAAACAACTTTTCCTTCTTCAGCTAGTTCTCAACACCAACTTCAAATGAATCGCCTATTGTATCCCTACCTTAGACTTTGAGTAAGATCAAGATATCATCGATAAACCATAATGAAAAACTTGTCTAAATACGGCATGCACACACACGCCGGTTCAACCAGTCATAAAAATCGTTCGTGCATGGTTAACCCAAAAGTCATAACCTGTAAACTCAAGTGTCCATACCCACGTCTAACGCCCGGCTTGGGAAATATCTTCTCCATGTAATCTTAACTATGGTAACCGACAGAATATCAATCTTAGAAACTACCGCAAAACTTGTAACTGGTCGAAAACAAGTCGACGATCCTTGGAGAAATACTTGGTGTGAGCTTTTGCAACTCACGCATAGTCTATGCACATTCGAAATGAACCGTCCTTCTTTTTGAACAACACAGGTGCTCCCCACGGAGAGTGACTTGGTCGAGTAAAACATATATCAAACGAATTCTAAGGGTTACAAACTATCAAATAGGGTAGCAAACGAATACCGAATCAAGGGCTAGAAAATATTTAAGGGATTTCACATATGCAAATAGATGCGGATCAAATGTAGTAAGAATCTTTAAAAGAAAGGATAAAAATCTATACCGATAGGAAACGCAAACGAAAGAATCAACAAGCGTACCACGACAAAAGGACACATAACGGATACAATACGTTTCAAGATTGATAAATGAGAAAGATAGACCAATAATCGACTTTACTCGAAAGAACCAACTAAATACTGTTTTTATAAAAATTCATTTTGAAACAATAAAGACAGTCGTTTTTAAAAAAAAACATTTATAAAAAAAAATCAATCTTTAATATAATCTTTAAAAAAAATCATTTTAAACATGGTTTTCATAAAAAAATCAAGAGATAGTTAAAAAAATGTATCGCATTTTACCAATATAAATCATTTTAAATCAAAAACAAACTTATAAAAATATAAAGATTATCTTAAACATAGTTTTGACACTCAACCAATATCACATTGTTTTCATAAAAATCATTGTAAATGTAGTTTTCATAAAAATAAAGAGACAGTCATATAAAAACGCTTATCACAACGTATTCATAAAATCATTTCAAGAATAGTTTTCCCCAAACACCATCAAGATATACTTCAAAAGAATTTTCATAACTCGACATCAATATAAAATATATTACTCAAACAAAGGACATCGTAATACCAAAAGGGATTGTAACATACCGTAAAGAGTCTAACACAATTCTATTGTTTGAAAGCGAAAGGAAGTACAAGGGACCATATAGTCAGAATAACAGTGAAACGAACACGCACAAGGGAAATTCATACAAAGATATTACAAACCAAAAGGGAAGAACATGAAGACTCATCCATACTCATGATCAAAAGAAAAACCATAGAAAACCGTCGGTACTAACATGCTGCAACATGTTACGAAAACCAAAGGATATATATGTATATATAAAGAATAGAGTAATGATCCACACTAATATGTTATGAACAATTAGTGCTTAACAGAAAATTCTGGATACTCATACGAGTAATCAGTACCATGAAAGAACCAATGAAACGTACCAATATCCAAAGAAGCAGATCCGAACATCCAATATTCATCAAGACACCAGATAGAAAAGTTAGATCATCTATACCGACATGGTACGAACAAGGAATGCCAAAATGAGGGTTATATATCCGAGCAAATAATTGAGCAGACGAACAAACTCAATAATCGTAATAATAATAATAACATGTATCTAGGGTATCCGCAAGCGATAGATAGAAGGGAAACTTACTATCTTCATAAATATTCATGATACAACCGCACATAATATAACATCTTACACTGCCAACTAACAAGCAAACACCGATCAATGCAATCATGGTCACAAGTCTACGTGTGTGATGCCTTTATAATTATGTTGGCCACCATAATTATAATTGCATCCTTTCACACGTATACTTACTTCCAAGACTACACATCTCAGTGATAAAACACATATATCACATAGCAAATCTTACACGACTCTAATATAACACAACCACGATGCTCCATCAAAACAATATTTATTTATATAAAGATAAAATCAAAAACGACAGAAAGAAAATGACAGTCTCGAAGCGCTCGAAAATATGTAATATCCGAAAGAAATCATCGATAGCAATGTGTCAAGGTAAAAGAAAGGATAAACTTATGCTGGGCCTCACTTGGGTTTAACTTTGCTTTCACAAACCCAACTATGCAGGTCTAGGCCTACTACGAGCATCCGACAAGAGATCTAAGTCGGCCTCCTTCTCCGACTCTTCTAACTAACCTTCCTCATTCGGTTTCTCGAGAGGCTCCTCCTTAATTGGCTCTCTTCTAATCTTCTGATATCCAGTTAGCCCGTAGTCGAAATAAAAACACAAAAAATGCAGAGAGAAACAAAATGCCTAAATAGTCAAACGACAAAGATCAAATATGCAGCTATATAAAGGACTCTTAGGTTATAGTCTAGGCTCGACCAACTACTTCTCTTTAACCAAAGGCTATGATACCAATCTGTCATACCCCGCCAAGGCGAAAACACAAGGCATAACAAAATATGCATCATCACAACACATTGATGTCAACAATAGAGAATGTCTAAAATGCAACTATATTAAAAATAAAGTGTTATGACGATACCAAACACAAGAGGAGTCTTGTATTGAGGTTAATCACACACACAATACATTGACATAGAAAATAAATCCAAACTAAACATCACAACCAATCAAACATTCAAGAAAAATCCATAAAACAAGTACGAAACGAAAATCAGAAGATAAACGCCATATGCAATCCTAAGGTCTCTCTAGCCACTTTTAGCTTCAAAACCCTCAACATGCTCACCTGAAAATGATGCTTAAAAACATCAACAC
Source organism: Tanacetum coccineum (assembly GCA_026074375.1). Taxonomy (NCBI): domain Eukaryota; kingdom Viridiplantae; phylum Streptophyta; class Magnoliopsida; order Asterales; family Asteraceae; genus Tanacetum; species Tanacetum coccineum. The sequence goes on along the minus strand of BQNB010120686.1, from coordinate 2,951 downwards.
AACGGTTGGTGAGAGTCATAGGTTTACGACACACAATTCAAACTTTCAATCAATTACTGTGACTAATAAAACAGAACATGACAGGACAGTTAAGCTAACTATTATACAGGCTAACATGCATACGTACAAAGCAACCATAACTAGGACGGAACGTGTCTCCGAATCCAAGCCACAAAGCATGTCTCACAATAATAGGTAGGAACGTTACCCTCGATCCAAAGCACACAACATTGGGTAGGAACGTTACCCCCGATCCAAAGGGAACAATATTGGGTAGGAACGTTACCTCCGATCCAAAGCACACAATATTCGGTAAGAACGTTACCCCCGCTCCAACAACGCATAACATTTAGCACATAACATATAATAGCTACATAAAAGTCCATGTGTAAATTAAACCACATAATCACAACAATTAAAACATTTAAAAAACCTTTGCATCATTTCCATCCCAAGAAAACATAGTAAAAATGAGACTATGAAACTCACCTGATGCACAACTACTTCACAATATCCTTGCAATCAACTAAACATAAATAAAACCCATGTTACACGCGATAATGTTAAATACTCAAGCCGACGTAACAATCAATTGATGGACTACTAAGTTTATATTATGATTATAAACCCTTTATCATACTTCCCATATCTCTCTTATACTTTAAATACCTTTAATCATTTATTCTTGTTTTCTAGATTTTCGGCAGAATTTTGTAGTCACTTTATAACCACAAATAAAATATTAAATCATCAAATTGACTTTTCCCCTTTCATTTCCTACCTTCCCAATGGGTTATGAACTACTGTGATTTTTTATAAAAAATAATATTGGGCCTAACTATTTTATAAAAAATCAACATCACAAAGTACTCAAATTCGGATCTGATCGCACACCAAAAAGTTTGATTTTTCTAAAAATACTTAGACAATGAATTA
>BQNB010120685.1:0-20589 GCA_026074375.1 Tanacetum coccineum | reverse complement strand
GAACTTGAGCTTTTGTTGACGATTAATGAGCAAAAATGATGAACGGTTACTACACTTTCAACTTAAAAATGATTAACGGTTGATTAAAACACAAATAAGGACTAACGGTGTAATCGAAATCCAAGAAAAGTGCTTAACAGTTGTTAATTGAAGTTGTAGGGATGAACTGTGTAAAACCGGTTCACTTTGGAGTGCTAAATGTTGAATATAACTTCTGAGGACCAACGGTGTAAAACAGTTTCAACAATGAGGGTTAATAAACAACTAAAGAATGAATGGCAAATTGTCTTGAAATCCAGGGGCTGGTTTTGCCAAATTCGAATTGTAGTTTATTACTAAAAAACAATAGAAACTTTTCTCTCCTTTTTAATTGTTTCTAAAGTCCAGGGACCAATCTTGTAAATTTCAAAATAAGTTAACAAAAATAAACGTTTTCCCTCCTAAATACTTTTCTTCTTCGTTTTAAAACTTGTAACAAAACCGAATGTAAATTGATCTCGCGGAATGGAGCGGTTATCTTCGGTGAAAACTGAATATACCACAAAGATCGAAAGAGGATCACGATTCCAATAGTAGTAGTTATAAGTCCCGTAACTAAACGTCACACGAAACTGAAAAACCAAAATGGCTTAAAAATGTGAGATTTTGTTTCTGTGAACTTGTTAAATCGGTTCCTAATGCTTGAGAGTAGTTCGGTTCACACTCGTTCGGTTTAAAAGGAAACAAGTTGTTCGGTTCCAAGTTGTTCGGTTCACAGGTTGTTCGGTTCTCAAAAGAAAGATTCGTAGTTCGGTTCAGTTGTTCGGTTCATAAAGAAATATTGGTTGTTCGGTTTGTACAGAAAGATTGGTAGTTCGGTTTGCACTTGCTTTTGAGTTGTTCAGTTGATATTGAACACAAATTGTTCAGTTGATATTGAACACAAGTTGTTCGGTTGATGAGTTGTTCGGTTTGACAAAATTTCAAATACCTTGAACGCACCTTTCTTCGACTCTTGTTTCAGCCAAGATTGTTTGTGTTTTGTTCCACAAAATAAGAAACCCAACAAAACTTAAATAAGCCCAGAAAAATAAGCTACAAAGGAGCTTGTAATAAGCTTTTAAACCACTAAATAAGCCACGAATATGAACCATAAAGAAGCTATAAATATGACGCGAACTTTAGATACAAACGATGAAAGTAAGCACACAAAGAAAAGACTTAAGCCGAGACTGTTGGGATTAAAAGGCTTCTTGAAGTTACTACTGCTCAGGGGAATGTTACTGCTGTTAAGAAAATACTCTAAGTAGTTAAGACTGTTAGTGGAAAGCTAATACTGTCAGTACAATGTTAGTACTGTTAGTGATCTTATTGAAATATATGCTAAGTAGTTAGTGCTGCTAGTAGTAAAGTTAAGACTGCTAGTACACAGTTACTACTGTTAGTATATATTAGTATTGCTAGTACTAAAGTTACTAATGCTTATGTTTATTAGTACTGCTGGTACAAAAGTTAATGTTGCTGGATTGCAACTGCTAGAAGAGTTAATAATGTCAGAAGGATAAAGATAAGTAAAGAGATAAGGAATGTTTGGAGAACAAGAATACTTACGAAGATAAGTATTAGTTATTTGTAAAGAAGATATGTATAATGTATTTGTTTAGGAGATTACGTTTGCTTTTAGAAAAGATCATGATATCTTAGGAAAGTATTGTAAGCCTTGTAGGACTTCTTAGTGTATAAAAGGAGGTCCTAATGCATAGAATTAATATATACAAAAACGAGTCATTGTCATAGCTTCAAGGTTGTAAACCCTAACACTATCAAAGAGTGTTCGTATTAATATATTAGAGCTTATTGTTTTGGTTGTAATTCTGTTTGTCCAAAACTACATTGCTGTTATTCTTCTTAGTGGTAATAAAATATAAAAAATAGATTCCACATAGTTTATATCATATACACAAAGTTTCATTCTTAGTACCTTTGGATTTATCCAAGGATACTAAACCTTACATCAAGCTAAAGAGTTAAAGATCTATTCTTTGGGATCAACAAACAACACTAGGAGAAGCAATCTACATGATTAAATAAACACAGTCTTTTATCTTATTGTTATCACCATTAGCGTAGAATTATATTTAGTTAATAACTAAAACCAAACCTCCTCTCAAATATATATGATTTACTTGCTTTCCATAAAACATAAAGACACAAAAATAATCTTCTCTCAACCCTTAGAATTCTGTTAGATTGTGACCAAGCCTTCCCAACCTATTCCCTCGAATCTCCGTGAACGATAAATCCCTGAGGTCTTGCCTATACTACCATTACAACGATTAGGTGCTCTGCCTAGGGAGTAAAACTTCTTGTAGAAGTCCTACGACAACCGCATCAAGTTTTTGGCGCCCCTGCTGGGGTATAGTTAGGTTCTAATCCTAGTTTAATTTACTTCTACTCGCTTGAATCCTTTCAACCGAGATTTTAATTCTGCATATTAGCTTTCTCATAGTCTATCTTTTCTTTGTGCTATCTGTTTCACAACCTATTCTCATCAACCACCATGGGAGACGAGAATCATATCCGTACTTTAGGAGACTACTCCAAACCAAGCCACGAGGGCTACAGTAAATACATCGAGCTCCACAGTAGGGAACAATGTGGTACTTCTGCGATCAACATCATCCGGTTGGTGCAAAACGGTATGTTCATTCCACGGACGTTGGTCCGAGGATCCAAACAACACCTCAGGATTTCCTTTAAAATTGTGACTCACTTGACATTGACAGTGAAATTTGGGAAAAGAACGCGCTATGTTATATATCAATTTTCCCTACACGATCAAGCTAGCAATTGGCTTGAACGTCTTCCTACACGATCCATCTCCACATGGGAGGATCTTACTACCCGATTCCTTGCTTAATTCTTTCCACCGAGAAGGACCGCAAAACTCCGCAATGATATCCTGATGTTCCAACAACATCATGGAGAATGTTTATCTGAAGCATGGACTCGTTTTAAGGACTTACTCCAAAAAGTCCCTCATTATGGCATCGACCTTTGGCTCCAAGTCCAAATCTTTTATGACCATGCCAATCCTGTCACAAGACGAACCATTGACCAATCGGCCGGTGGTAAGCTTCGTGACCTCAACACTAAAGAATCATGGGCATTATTAGAGGACCTCGCCCTCCATGACAACGAAAGTTGGAACAACCCAAGGGATTTTGCTAAGTCGGTCAAGGCAATCACATTGCCTCAAGATGTCCCGAGTACATCCGACCGTCGTCTAATCGAGCTCGAAAATCAAGTCCAACGCTTGATGGAAGCTCATCTTGCTCTGACTCAACCTACCCAAGTAATAAAATCAGTACCCCATGTGAAATCTGTAGTGGTCCCCACGATACTCAGTATTGCCTGAAAGACCCCGAACAAGCCTTGGTGACACTTTCAAGCCCGAGCAAAACAATCTTGGTGACACCTACAATCCGTCATGGAAAAGTCACCCAAACCTTAGGTGGAGACAACCCTAAAATTCCCAAAATAATTTTTCAAACCCACCTAACCGGTTCCAATCCAACGGTTTGATCTCGAATCGTTCCTTCAACAACCGTCCTTAAAATATTATCAATCAAATATAGAAGAACTGGTTTTCAAATTCATGGCATCTCAAGACGCTAGATTGTCCAAGTTTGAAGCCGATTTCAAAAGACAACAAGGTGAGATGACCAACAAAATAGACACTGTGTTGAAAGCCATCACCGATCAAATAACGGGTACATTACCTAGCGATACGGTTAAGAATCTGAAATTGGGTACTACCCCGGTTTTGTCTGATCGTTCTTACCCAACTATCGATCCCCAATGTTCATCTCACCCTTCCAACTCAATCAATGCTATCAAGACACATTTCAAGGAGGCAACCATTTCTAAAACCATCCTGCGGCAATCCAAGATTGAAAATAAACCATCACAACAGAGGGCCGCCGAAACCAACTCTTGAAGATGATTTTTCCAAGATTTGCATCTTAATCCTATCGGTTCTTGAAGTCCTAGCTCACACCCTAATCTATAACGTCATATTAGACAAATACGTAGAAAGCTTAGAACTAGGTAAAAACAGATCAGCGTTTGTCCAAGGAGAGATACCTACGAAAATAGAGGACTCCAGGACTATTCACTCTACCTTGTAGACTAGGGACTCAAAACCTTTCGACACCCTTGGGCCGTTCTTGGATCATGCGTAAATTAATCCCATTCTACCTCTTCAAAAAGTTTAATATTAGACTATTAGAAAAGACTGACCATATCTTTGGATTGGCTGATGAAACCAAATCCTACCCCATTGGGATTGTTAAAGATGTAGAAGTCCACATAGGAAAACTAAAACTATTAAATGATTTCTACGTACTCGATATGAAGAAAGACCCCTTTGCTTGTAGGAAGAGGATTCCTAGCTACCGCCAACGCAGTTATAGATTGTAGGATGGCCAAAATAGCGGTAGGGGAAGGAATCACTAGGTCGGTATTCGGTGTAAAAGGAGTATACCTAGGCGAAAAGGAAGCACCTTATTGGACCACACTTAGAAAAAGGGAATCTTATAAACCACGACCTAGCTCAGATGGAATAGGCGCAAAACCCCCTAACTATGCTAGGAAAGACTTCTTAGACTGCCATTTGCCCGAAGAATAGGAAATTTCTAGAGACGTCGAGCTTAATCCTTTTAAGGATACCTTAGTGTTTAGGAGAATGGTAGAATTTCTAGGAGCCATACCCATTAAACCTTATTTTAGGGTAACATGTCGGGAATCAGAGTGGACCTAATTTCAAAAACAATTAACTATGGGACAAAGACCATAACAACGAAGATGGAGCCATGGCATGCCAAGATTAGATTAGATCGACCCCGAACGAGGGGATATTTACCAAAACCCTTCAATCAATTACACTACTAGGGAAGCTCTCTGAAGAGAAAGTCCAGAGAGTCATCGACTTGGCCATTTCTATGAATTGACGTGTGAATTCGAGTCTAGCTACAAGGATTGCTAATAAAGAAACGCTTCTTGGGAGGCAACCCAATTTACTTTTCCCGCAATTAGGAGTGTCATGCGTGTTTTAATTCTTCATAGTTTATTTTATTATGTTTGAACTATCTAGTAATCATGCATTGTATTGTCCTTAACCTCGTTTTAATTTCAATCAAAGGTATTTTGCAAACAATAAGTGTAAGGGAATTTATCTGGATTTTGAGCCAAATTCAAACATGTTAAATGAATTGTTTAAGATAATTTCGCAGTAGTTTGAGTCATATGAGTTTGAATTGTTAAAATCTCAGTTTTTATGCAGCCATTGGTAGAAGAATTAACTTATGGAATCAAGTGCAGGAAATTTTTTATCAAAAACAAAATTTTGTTTTCACAGACTGTGGAGACGGCGTCACTATTAAAACGCGACGTCGTCACCACGTCACCTGTGACGGGGTCACACAAACTCTGACAACATCAAACGCCCAGGTCAAGAAAATTTAAAAATTTTAATTATTTTTTAAAATAAAACTTACATAACATTTAATATATGTACACTTCTGTTTATAAAACTGCCAAAAAACCTAATGAGATTAACAATTTCCTCATCCTATCAATCGAGTTAGAACACTAATTACTTATTGTATATTAGTTTATCGCACATGTTATGCGTGGTTGTAGTTGTCTTTATGTCTTTGATTAAGGTTATATTTGATGAGAAAAAGCTTTGAAAATTCTTAGGAGTTTCATTGGATGACTTCGGAGACGATTTTTTAATAGTTATAGCATGTTTCATCTCCATATACCCCCCCCCCCCCAGTAAAACCTAGGGGAGTACTAATTTCTTTTCCTTGTTTTCTATTCCCTTTATTCGTTTCAACGGGTACTTCTATAGAACATTGGGGACAATGTTCAACTTAAGTGTAGGGGGAAAATAAGCCTTAGAAACTATTCTTTCATTTGCCATTTGCTTTGTCCTTAAAATGATGGGTAATATATCGAAACATAACATAAGAGGTAATTTTTACCCAAATAAATTTTTTTTATGACACATACCGACGAAAACCAAGTATTATTAGCGTCTCATGAATAGGAATTTTTATGACTAGCACAATAACCTTCATAATTCCACCCCACAATGTGAGGTTTGCCCTTAGATCTTTAGGAATTCGGGTACCCATCGTTGGTAACCCAAGATGATTTTATCTTTACTCGGTTCGAGTTAAGGTTGAGCTGTAGGCGTGCATGTCTATTCCGTCGTTACGGCCATGTATGCATTGCCTTGTCAACTTTTTTGGAATGTCTGGTGTTAGTAAAATCATATGAGTGTACCATTAGCATATTAAATTCTAAGATTTGTTATTGTGATGCATTCTGAGACCGCATAGTAAGTATATGGTAAAGCTTGTTGATAGAGGCATTTGGATTAACCATGTTTTTAAAAAAAAAAAAAAAACCCCCCCCCCTTTGTAATTGTTATGATGTCACACCGACTCCATATAACTATCTCACCCCTTACCTGCACTCTCCTTTAGTGCAGGATACCTTTAGTAACAACCCTCCGAGCCTTATCCTTTTAACGATTCTCGTAATTTTCTAGTTAGTCAGACTTTAATGAAGAGCATTGGCACCCCTTTTTTAACCAATCGTTACACCCAAATAGCCTTAGCCTACCTTGTATGTACTCCTCTTTTGTACACTATTATGTTAGATCCAAGTTAATTATTGAGTACACGGTTGCTAAGCCCTTATTCTTGTAAATACAGTTTTGGGACGATTGGGATTCATGGTAGTATTTATTTCACAAGAGAATAGGAAAGGAAAAGTTAACGCAATACCCCCATATGTTTGTTAGATAATCTCCATGTTATTTTGATCCCCTCAAATCTGTCATTAGTAGATTGTAAATATCGTGCATGTAAATGATCATGTGTACGGGGTACGTTTATAACCCATGTGTTTGTTTTATGTTATTTAATCAAAAAATATGAGAAAAGAAAAAGATAGAGATTGATGTAGAGTTGTGTAGAGTTTGTAGATCTTAGTCCGAGTCTTGGCTTAGCAACCAACCCATGTGTATTGTTGTTGTAAATAATTAGTCTAACCATTACACTCTGAATTCACCCAATAGCCAACCAAATGTATCCATCCATTCCCATTCCATTATATGTTATCTTACAATACTCCCTACAACCTTATAAAAGACCTCTTTGATAGTATGAATAATACTCGAACCTAGCGTAGAGGTGTTTGTGAATCTTTTACCAAGACTATGGTAAATTTATATGCTATGAAAATGTAATGAGTGGTTGTTTTTTCTGTTTCCCCTTATGTTATAATTTATTATACAACCGAGTGAAAGAGAGAATCCCCAAACACTTATGTGAGGTGCTAGTGTATACTTTCTGTGCTTTTAATTACAAGGTCTAGAAAGGTGGTGTTGTTTAAAAAAATTTTAATGGTAGGTTAAATACCCCTCATAATGTTATGTCTAGGTAGAAAGACCATTTTCTTGAGGACAAGCAAATCCAGTGTAGGGGTATTTGATAAATGGTGTCATTTTATACCTTTTTTAGGGTCGTTTAACCTAAATCGTTGCATTTATGCACCAAAATAGGTACTTAATCTTTCCTTTTTCAGATATTTCTCTTTTGGAAGGCCATTTGGAAGAATAAGATTTACACGTGATTGGGCTCATTTTAGATGAAAGAAACAGACAAGACTACGGTCCTACACCCAACATGATCAAGAATTTCATTCATGTGACTGGAGACGGGTCATAGATACAAACGTGGCGCGTCACCTACGAAAGATCAAGATGGCGTCACAAGATTCCATGACGGCGTCAGAGCATACGACCCTGCCCATTATCTAGAATATTCTCTTTAATGACGGCGTCACGACTAAAACGGGTCGCGTCACTGCATTTTTCTATATATACATACTCGGATTTAGGGTTTTGAGTGGTAACTTTAGATAAAAGATCGGGTGCGGGAATCCTAGTTTGTTTAGCAGATGTTATGAACGATATTTAGGGACTAAAAACCCTATATGTATTCCTCCAACTAATGTTTTAATCAAATGTAGGTTTATTAATCATTTAATAGGTCTATGTGTTTGTTTGATCTATCTATGCTCTTGCTTTATTTTTAATATGCTTGGCTAAAACCTTCTATTGTTTTTTGTTTTTATTTATGATTGTTGAAACCTAGAATGTAGATTTAGTGGTGTGCTTCTTGTGATGGAGTGCATGTTAGGCTCTAGAAAATTCAGCTTTGTCTGTTTCGTATTAAGATGTCTAGGGAAAACCTGATTGTGTTGAAAGGATACAATCGGGTACAGTCTTTTACTCATTTCCCTTTCTAATATGGTTGATCCACTTTTAATATTATGTCCAGCACTTAGTGTACATTGGGGGCCATGAATAGTCTTCATACTACCTTACGTGTGCGTTGCTTAGCAGAATACTAAGTTGAGGCGGGTTCGTGTATTTCTTTCAGGACTTTAGGTATAGTTTACACATATCAATACTAAGGGTGACAAGGCAACAACACTAGGAGAAGTAATCTAGGGAGTAATACATGATTAAATAAACATAGTCTTTTATCTTATTGTTATCACTAGTAGCGTAGTTGTCATTTAGTTAATAGCTAAAACCAAACCTCCTTCTCATATATATTTGAGTTTACTTGTTTCCATTAAAACATTAAAACACAAAAATAATCTTCTCCCAACCCTTAGAATTCTGTTAGACCGTGATCAAGCCTTCCCAACCTATTCCCCAAGTGAACGATAACAACCCTCGAGTCTTGCCTATACTACTACTACAACGATTAGGTGCTCTGCCTAGGGAGTTGTAAAACTTCTTGTAGAAGTCCTACGACGACCGCATCAGTAACGAAACAAATAGTTGGTGTTATCCTAAAGGATTGGCTCAACAAGTTTTTCTAGGGGTATCTTACTCTAAAATTGATAGTAAACAAAAGGGTTTATACGAGGGTTAACTAACTAGTGTGGTTAGTTAATATCATAACATATAAGCTTTTTGGGTGTAATCCTAAAAATTTACCAGTTTAAATAAGTTACTCCATCTAATCCATCGCTACTCCTTTTATGTTCGAATAGTTATACCATGCCAAGTTCTAAAGTCTACAACATCTCAGGCGCACTCATATTTTTGTGAAATTTGGGTAAAATTTAGAAATGGATAGGCTGAATCATCACATATTTCCTTAATAGGGTTATCTGTAAGGTTATGTATCTAGTTATTTCACAAATGTATGCTTGAATTTTTTTTATATTGAGTATAATTTAAGGGGCGGGGGGGGAGGTGGGGGGGCGGGGGGGTATTTTAAGTCGAAAAAATAGGACAAAGTAACGTTCAATTCCCACCCCCCCCCACTTAAATTGTACATCGGTCCTCATTGTATAGATAAAACATTAAAAACGGGAAAATAAAAGAATTAGAACGAGAAACTCCCCTGATGTTTTGCTCGGTAGATTCTCCAAGTTAAATTTATGAGCAAGAATGTGTGTTGTAAATGCGTCTGGATACCAGCATGACTACAACACACATAGGATTCCAGATGATTAATACTTCACCAACTTTGCCGATTTCTTTTCCCAGAGAGGTAGTTACTGTCGCAAAATATAGGAAAAACATGCAAAATTCTATCTCGGGTATCCCACGGTTAATAAATAATAAACTGTACAGGCAGTCAATACGCCGTATCCAAAAACCAGGATACGTCGTATAGAGAGTCCTGTAAAAAGTATCAATACGGGTCAGTCTGCCAAATACGCCGTATCATGTGCATGAATACGCCGTATAGACAGATCTGACAATAAAGTTTTAATGTAGAAAAATAAAGGACTGATAACGTCCAGACATTCAGTACGCCGTATGGGTTTTTGTCCAATACGTCGTATTGGGAAAATTTGTTGACTAAGTCAACTTTGATTAAAAACAGTGGATACGGCGTATAGGTGTGTACTTAATATGTCGTATCCGTTCTTGGAGACTAATTTTTCCTGAATTTAACAAAGTAAACAAAACGTACCTCGGCCTCCGCAACTTTCGTGTGTAAATTCCATCCTTATAAAACCGATTGGAGTCGAAGGGAATGCCAAACGAAACATAAAGATTTTTAATTATGAAAATCAATGGCTTCCCTTTGTGAATATAATTCCAAGTCACGATATTTAATTCCTTGATAAAAATATTAGTTTTGAAAAATTTTCTTGATGTATCATAACTGGTTTTTAAAAGCTTATTTACCCTTGCGCATAAGCTCAACACCGGGTATTTATATTGTCGGGTATCGGGGTGTGAGAGATACATCCCCCAAGGCTATCATCATTGATCCCTTATTCGATTTTGAATCATCGAGATAAATTACGTTAAAAGGAAATAGATCATGAAAGTATAAAACGTTTTGTTCCTCTTCATTATATTCGAACAATGATGTTTCCTTCTTCAAATTAAATTTATCGACATGTTGAGGACACACAATAGGTTCAGTTAACAAATTTTATTTAGACGTTTGAGCATCATTGTAAACAATGGCCGGAAATTCATTCTCAAAATCTTTAAGGTAGTCTAAATCATTAAAATGACTGACCGTAGGCTCAGGTGACGGAAACGAATGCATATTGACTTTATCATTATTTTTTACTTGATCAGTTTCTTTAATTATCGACAAATTATTTTATAAAGAAAATTGAATTTGTCAAAAATTACCGTGTGTTAGCCTTAAAATATGTCGACTTATACGGAATTACATTAGTTTAATATAGTCGTGTCGAATAAGGACTAGAAACGTCAAGTTAGTATAGTTAGGTGACACATAGGACTATATATACCCCCTCCATACTTCCATGGAGGGGTGAGGATTCATAATGTAACATCTCATAAGTGTGTGTGGTATGTGCTTAATTACACATACCATTTTCCACTATAAACGGACTTAAATGACTAAAAACATACCAAAAATACATTGTATTTGTATGTTTGCATTTGTATTGTGCAGGAAACGGATATTCAAGAAAAAGAGCAAAAAGAAAGCCAAAAGCAAACAAATCCAAGCACGGGAAGGAAAGGACCAAGTCAAGTCGAAGTCTAAAAGTCATCCGCTTGAAGAAAATACAACTTCAGGGGCTAAAACTGCCAAGCCTAAAGTTGTATTACAAAAGATTAAAAAGACAAGGGTCAAAGTTGCCAACCGGGTAGAGATTACATTTAAGTTATACAACTTGAGGGGACCAAACTGCCAACTTACCCTAAAGCCATCTTTCCCGCCCCAAAACCCAGTTACAACTGGTATGTCGCCCCATACCTTCTCCACTGCAAAACCACTTCTCTCCCTAGCCAAAATCATTTCATCCACCCTACTACCCCCCCAGTTGTATAAATGCCATGTTGGCAATCCCTCTCCTTTCCCAAAGCATTTTCGATGGCTGAGATTGTCTCCAAAGAAGCTCAAAAGAAATCAAAGGCTGGGATTTGCTTGAGATTCTCCTCACACAACAAGCACACTTGTTTTTATCTCTACAAAGAAGCACAAGCTGCAAGTCCAAGACTTCGGCTATAAATAGAGCTTGTTGTAAGCCTTTGAAAAAGAGAGTTTTAATTTTTAGTAACTAGTTAGTTTTTAAATTAATTTCAGTTTTTAATCTTAGCTTAATTCTTAAGTCATTTACAGCTTTTACTTTCAGCTTTGTAACACTTTCAAGTTTAATGCAAATTTGAGTTTTTTAAGTCAATTTACAATACAGTGTTAAGTTTCTTAATCATATGGTTTTGTGTTCACAAATCACTCTCAAATATACCACAGCTTATGTATTGGATGATAAGCCAGTTCTGGATGGGCTTATGGACTCTCACTAGCTTGTTTTATACAAGCTAGAGCTTGTAGATTGTTGATTTAACCCTGTTTTGAGCAAGGGTGTTGTAAGTCTCTCTTTTTCTCACTTTACTCAGAACTGTTAGTTCATTTGTTAGCACTGTTGGTTTTAAGTTAATACTGCTAGACCAATTCATGCTTATTTAAGTGCTTATTATTGATTAATAATTGCTTACAAGTGTTTTACTTTGTTATTTGATAATCTGTTTTTATTTGTTTGAAATAAAAAAATGTTTTTTGTAAAGTTTGAAGGCTGTTTTGAAACAAGCAGTACTAAACTTAAGTTAGTATGCTAGTTCTTTTTTAGGACAGTACTAACTCCCCACTAGCAGTAACTAACTCTAAGTTCAGTAATGGTAGTTTTTCTTTTGGAAAAGCACTCACTTTTAAACACTACTAGGTACTAACTCCAAGTTAGTACTGTTAGTCTTAACTGTTAGTACTGGTTGTTCAACTTAGCTTATCAGCTTATAATTTCTGCTTATTTAAGATTTCCTTAGCCTTTTAGAGTAGATTAAACCATTTTCCTTTACTTTCTTTAGGGGTAAGCTTATTTAAGCTTATTTCCCTTTTCAGAATATTTTCAAGAGTTTATCAGTTTTAGTTTTCTAGCTTATTTATCATTATAATCTATTCTGGTTGCTTAATCTTATGCCTAAATGCTTATTAGGGGTAGTTAATTATCTGTTTTAGCTTACTTGCTTATTTCTTATTTCATAGTGTTTTGCTTAAGCTAACAGTACTAACTTTAGCCTAGCAGTACTAACTTCAAGTTAGTACTGGTAGTTAAAACTGTTAGTACTGCCGTTAGTACTGTTGTGCTTATCTTATTTTATTTAGCTTAATTGCTTTTTGTATTTGCTTATTTAGAGTTAGTTTAGCTTATTTGATTTGTCTTAAGTTTATTTGAGCTTATTAGTGCCTTGGTGTAGAAGTTTTAATCGTTTTTGCCTTTTCTAGTTTTGATCCTTGTTCCAGCTTATTTATCTTTGCTATTTTTATGTGCTATTGCTTATTTTTATCAGTTTCTGTGCCCAATCATTCCTTGTGACATCCAAACACAAATCATCAATCGTCTTGCGATTTTCCATCTCTAGCCTCGTTGGGACATAACGACCCGGGAACACTCTATACTGCTTCCGGTTTACTTGGTCTCGCGGATTCTCATCCTTGAGTTTATTTATATCATATATACATAAGTTTTAAGGAGTAAGTTTCGGCGAGTCAAATTTTGGCGCCGTTGCCGGGGAGGTTGAAAAAGAATATCGCTACGTATTGACAATTTGTGTTTAAATTTGTGAATATTTTCTTCTACAAAAATATAAAAAGTACAAAAATATTTTTCAGTTTCTTTTACTAGTATAATTATCATATTAAAAATAAAAAAATATAAAAACATTGTCCATAAATAGAAATAAAAATAATTTGGTTAAAGAACACCATCAAAATAATACTCTCAACTGGAGTATTATCCATAATAAGTTCCCGAACAAAAGATTCAAAAACTTGCCTTTTGTGTCTCTTGCGAGGTACGGCTCACCTTTGAAAGTTAGACAAACTATAAGAGGGGTATAAGGAGGGTTGTTCCAACGAACTACGACCCGAAAGGAGAAATAAGCTTCGCGCTATCCCTCTCCTCCGCTCCTTTGTGAGTTTTTCTTTCGAAGAGCTACCGTGAAGCTTGCTGATTATCAGGTTTAAGTTGTCTTATCTCGTTTTGTCCATTTGTAAAATATGTTGTTTAAAAATTTCGAAAAACCAAAAATAATCTTCTTTTTCTTCGTATCATTTAATTCTTTTCTTATCCATCTTTATGTTTAATTCTTATGACGTCATTCAGCTATGTTTTTTAATCCGCTGTTACTCGATTAAAGATGTGTTGTCATGTGGAAGTTTATACCGAAAGGGGACTCATGGTTGTTCGGAAAGGAAGTCTGATTGAAGACAAAATTCTTGTTCCTGAAAACCCCTTCGAAATGTGCAAAGTGTGGAACCCGGTGATGGTTCATTATTGCGAGGATGTGCTCTTTTACGAAAGAAATTTAAGGAAGATTTGTTTGCTTATTGTGTTGAAAATTTCCAAGACTTTGAAGATACTTCCGAGTTCATCGATGGACTATCATCGTTGTTAATCGTCCTCAAGAGCAATCGTTGTCAATCGACCCCGGGTGGGTGACAATTCTCACCAGTCCTTCTACACATTGACCATTGTTGTCACGAGTGCGGTGATTCGTTAGATGGAATCTTTTGTCGACAATGCACGTGTAAGTCTTGTGGGAAAGGTGCTCATTACGGTTATAATTGCCCTCCGAAAGTTCCGATTATCTCTAATCCGGAACCATGCAAAAATCAAACCATTGATGAGCCCCTACAAAACTTGCAAAGTTTGCAACAACAATGTCTGTTTCGTACATGCCAAAAATGTGGTTGTAATGAATACAATGGAGTTTGTTTTTACTGTAAAGTTGGAAATGGAACACAAATCAATATTTCAACTCCATACTTTTCTAACGATTCTCCAAGTGTTGCAAACCATCCTCCACAACCACAATACTACATAATCTCGTGAGTTATGTGGGAACGGATTTCTTTAACGGTTACGATTCGTCCACCTCAAGTCGTTTGTCTACAATCGGGGGGACCCATTGTTTCAACAAATCTTTTGATTCTATTTTCCTCAAACTTCACAGTTTTCAACAAAACAATACTTTTGTTGTGAAAATTGCGGGGGTCCTCATGTAATCCTTCCAATGTCTCAACCAATGAATGAAGACATACTTATCAGAGCAAAATCTTGCTAGATTTAAATTCTTTTGGTTTGGACAAGTTCAAACCACCGCAATATACTGTAATCATCAATCTTCAAATTCCAAAATGAGCTTCTCAATTCTTCAAATAAGTTATGGAACAAATGACAACCATAAGTGATTGGGTTGAGTAAAGTTATACAAAAGAAAGGAAAGAAGAAAAGCGAATTGCGGAAAAGAGGCAAGCGGACTGAACGATCGATTTTGGCTGGATTCCCATTATGTTACGATGTTGACGAAGTCGACACCATTGCAATTACCCGTTTTACAATCAAGGCAAAAATCCGATACTCTCTAAAGAATGGGGGACTTCATACTGGTACATACTTTTCAAGTAAAGGAAATCAGACGATTCATAAAGTTCAAGTGTTAGTGGTCCTCGTCCAAATCCTCCAAGTATGTTCCGAGGGTTTCCCGACTATAATGTGTGATGGGGCCTACTTTTGTGATGATACCACCCCTCTTTATGCTCTCATATGAACATTTTAGGTGATTTTTATCAAATTCATAACGATGATAATCCTTTTCAAGTGATGCGATTTCTACATTACGGTGAGGATTTCGTTTAGGTTGAGCGCTTCACACTTCCAATGTTGTGATCGTGAGCTTAGTGGTGGTGGTGATTATTGTCGGTTGTTGAATGATGATGT
The DNA here is from genome assembly GCA_026074375.1 of Tanacetum coccineum. Lineage (NCBI taxonomy): Eukaryota > Viridiplantae > Streptophyta > Magnoliopsida > Asterales > Asteraceae > Tanacetum > Tanacetum coccineum. Next base: position 5,229 of record BQNB010120685.1, on the reverse strand, counting down.
TGATTGGTTTTTACAATCAAAGTCGATTCCCTTCGTGAAAAAATTGTTTTTGAATATACAATCTTCTTATTGCTTAAGAGCGATGCATTAAGAGATAATTCCACCAACATCTTCGATGTTGTAAACCAAGTCTACCTCCACATTTTCTAATCTTTCTTGGAAGGGACTCAAACACCTTTTTGATAATTATTATTCCTAAATCTAAAACCTTTTCACTTTAATCTAGAAGAATTAGTAGTTGGCCAGTCCACTACTCATTCTGAGTTATCTCTTCTGATTATTAACGCCTTTCTATGTTGATAACGATCATTTCTATGAAAAGAGTAGTGGCAGAGCTACACTATTCATGTTTGATTTTTTTCAATATGATTCGTTTATCTTTGATCTTTAGAAATGATCATGTTTCCTTCTGCAGATAGGAGTGAACTTTATAATGAGGAGTTCGCCGATGAAAACTCGGAGCACTCATGTCTCTTCCGAATCTTGAATGTTTCAAATTTAAGATTGAGCCCGATCTGGGAGAGTTGACTTCTATTGACTCGGGATTTCGTATGGATGTGTCTACAACTAATTGTGATGTACCATTAGAGGATGACCAATCTTCTCTCTTCGCTTATGTTGTATGGATATTTCTTGGCTTTCTTACGTATCCTGTTGTCCCCCCATATCTTCTCTCCACCAGAAATGAAGATACCATTTTTGATCCAGGCATCCTAATTTATCTTTCTTTTATGCCGGATGTATCCCATCGGAATGGAACTTTCATGAAATTCAATGTTTTCCAAATCCGCTTGTATGAAAGTCCAGTGGATGATTTTACCTTCCACTTGCTTCCCCATGGTCCAATAAATTCAGGTGACGGGTCAAGCATAGTGACCTAAACAAAGCGCTTGTGGGAGGCACCCCTGCTTTATCGTTAGTAATTGTGTAATAATAAATAAGTGTTTTTCTTGTTGTGTGGGAGGCTCGCCTTTTCCATTAACCGTTGTTTTGTGCTTGTGTTGTTAATTGTCCAGGATTGCCCGGATGTGAAGATCTCTCGTGCGTGGTATTTTTTATCAAGTGTTTACATCCTCAGCTTCATTTAGGGGAATCTAGTATCCAAATCTAATCGACTAAGTTTTATACTTTTGGCTCACTTAAGAACGGCCTTATGATTTACGTAGGTGCCCCGTTCAATACCATCGAGGACGATGTTTAGTTCTAGTTTATGGTTGGGGGGGGGGATCTTCGATTTGATTTTGCTGTTGCCGTTGTTGTTATCATGTAATTCGTTTTCACACCCAAATTTTTGCAAAATTACCAAAAAATATATGAAAATAAAAGTAAGAATTTTCAAAAAATAAATAAGTGTTTTCTCACAGTTTTGACTTTTTTTTGGGTAGAATGAGAATAATTTTTGACTCTGATGGGCGTTATTTGAGCCTTAGCTAGTTCCTTAATTGTACTAAGCTTTCACGAGGTTGAAGAAACAGAAATGATGAGTTAAATATAAGGGGTTTATGTGCTGCGCAAGATTCTTCTAAAGCTTATATGTGTAACTTGTGATTTTTTTCTCCCATTAGGTTTTAAATCCGCCTAATCTACGTGCTCATTTTTCAATTCAACCTAAGTCAATCGATTTTTTAGAAAAGTTAAATTGTGACTGTTTCTTTAAAACGAGAGTTTTCTCCTGTTCTTATGTATATTGAATAGGTTAAAATGCCAAAGAGCATGAATGAAATTTGAATGCAATAATGCATAAATATTGAAATTATGCCAATTGAAGCATACATTTTGAGTATATGGTGCAAGTAAAAGATTCAGTTTTGTGTCGTGTATCACGAATCCGATAACCGGTGGTGGGGGTTCAACTAAGATACCATTCTTTACTTCTAGGGATTGGTGTGTTGTGTTTATCTCGAATTAGAAGAAAAGGTCTAGGTGAGGGGTTCAACTAAGACACCTATCTTAGCCATTTTAGGAAGAAGTTTTGTGTTGATGTGATTTCCTATACGCTAGCAGGGGTGGGTTTTCAAACTAAGAACACCGGTCGTTGGTTGTGATATCCTACTAGGGAGCGAGGCCCAGGTAGGTGTTCAAACTAAGCAACGCATTCCTAGCTTTAAGAACTTATGATTATAATGATGAAGATGTTGCAAAAAGTTCTACAGTTAAAATTTTCGTTCTTCAAAATCAAGTTACAAATAAATTTTTGCTTTGAGTCTTGATTCATCTTGAATTACGACTATGGAAATAAGTTGATCTATGGTTGAGTCGAAATGAGCACACACATTTAAATCATATATCCATGTTGGGAGTTAAAAGTTCACAAGTCATAAGTATGAGTGCTTAACATTTAGACTTATATTGACAAATGATCTTGTTTAATTGCTTGTGGTTTGGATCTAGTGGAAATATCTGGGGACGATGATTTTTATCCGTCATGGGACATCCGTAGATTATTCTATGGACGCTTCTCATTCTATGATCCCAATGTTTATAAAATAAAGGAAGTCAAACAAGCAGTCAAGAAAAGAAAAAGAAATAGTAGTGTACATATCAAAAATGGTGAAAACGGGACTCGTCGAAGCTATTGATTCTTTAGTTTCCCTTGACGAACACTTTTGCTTACTTTTCAATGGTAATTGTCCGAGTGGGTTCGAAATTCTTAGTTTTCTTGAGTGCTTACTTCATACAACATTGCGTTAGTGACACAGCAATACCTTGCTATGGGGATTTTGGTTATGTGCTTAATTACACATACCATTTGCCACTATAAACGTCTTAATATGATAAAAACATACCAAAAATCCATTGTATTTGTATGTTTGAATTTGTATTGTGCACGGAAACGGATATTCAAGAAAAGAGAGCAAAAATAAAGCCAAAAGCAAACAAATCCAAGCACGGGAAGGAAAGGACCAAGTCAAGTCGAAGTCTAAAGTCATCCGCATGAAGAAAATACAACTTCAGGGGCTAAAACTGCCAAGCCTAAAGTTGTATTACAAAAGATTAAAAAGACAAGGGTCAAAGTTGCCAACCGGGTAGAGATTACATTTAAGTTATACAACTTGAGGGGACCAAACTGCCAACTTACCCTAAAGCCATCTTTCCCCGCCCCTCAAATCCTTTACAACTGGTATGTCGTCCCATACTTTCTTTCCTGCAAAACCACTTCTCACCCTAGCCAAAATCATTTCATCCACCCTACTACCCCCCCCCAGTTGTATAAATGCCATGTTGGCAATCCCTCTCCATCCCCAAAAGCATTTCTGATGATGTGATTGTATCCAAAGAAGTCAAATGAATTTCAAAGGCTGGGATTTGCTGAGATTCTCCTCACACAACAAGCACAACTTGTTTTTTTCTCTAAATAGAAGCACAAGCTGAATAGTCTAAGTCTATCGGGCTATAAATAGAGCTTGTTGTAAGCCTTTGAGGCATCTAGTTTTAATTTTTAGTAACTAGTTAGTTTTTAAATTAATTTCAGTTTTTAATCTTAGCTTAATTCTTAAGTCATTTACAGCTTTTACTTTCAGCTTTGTAACACTTTCAAGTTTAATGCAAATTTGAGTTTTTTAAGTCAATTTACAATACAGTGTTAAGTTTCTTAATCATATGGTTTTGTGTTCACAAATCACTCTCAAATATACCACAGCTTATGTATTGGATGATAAGCCAGTTCTGGATGGGCTTATGGACTCTCACTAGCTTGTTTTATACAAGCTAGAGCTTGTAGATTGTTGATTTAACCCTGTTTTGAGCAAGGGTGTTGTAAGTCTCTCTTTTTCTCACTTTACTCAGAACTGTTAGTTCATTTGTTAGCACTGTTGGTTTTAAGTTAATACTGCTAGACCAATTCATGCTTATTTAAGTGCTTATTATGGATTGAAATTTGCTTATAAGTGTTTTACGTTGTTATTTGATAATCTGTTTTTAATTAGTTTGAAATAAAAAATGATTTTTGTAAAAGTTGAAGGCTGTTTTGAACAAGCAGTACTAACTCTAAGTTAGTACTGCTAGTTCATTTTAGGAACAGTACTTAATACCTCCACTAGCAGTTACAAACTTAAGTTAGTAATGGTAGTTTATTTTTTAGAACAGCACTAACTTACACACTCCAGTACTAACTCCAAGTTAGTACTGTTAGTAGAACTGTTAGTACTGGTTGTTCAACTTAGCTTATCAGCTTATAATTTCTGCTTATTTAAGATTTCCTTAGCTTTTTAGAGTATATTAAACCATTTTCCTTTACTTTCTTTAGGGGTAAGCTTATTTAAGCTTATTTTCCTTTTTCAAAATATTTTAAGAGTTTTTCAGTTTTAGTTTTTCAGCTTATTTATCATTTTAGTTGCTTATTCCAATTACTAAGTGCTTATTAAGGTTAGGTGAACTTCTGTTTTAGCTTATTTGCTTATTTCTTGTTTATTTATGTTTTGTTAGCCTAGCAGTACTAACCTTAAGCTAACAGTACTAACTCAAAGCTAGCAGTACTAACTCCAAGTTAGTACTGGTAGTTAATACTGTTAGTACTGTTGTTAGTACTGTTGTGTTTATCTTGTTAATTTAGCTTAATTGCTTTTTGTATTTGCTTATTTAGAGTTAGTTTAGCTTATTTAATTTGTCTTAAGTTTATTTGAGCTTATTTGTGCCTTAGTGTAAAAGTTTTAAGCGTTTTTGCCTTTTCTAGTTTTGATCCTGGTTCCAGCTTATTTTCTTTGCCTTTCTTTTATGTGCATTTGCTTATTAAAGTTTGGTGTCCAATCCTCATCCTTGTCATTTTCAAACACAAATCATCAATCGTCTTTCGATTTTCCATTTCTAGCCTCGTTGGGACATAACGACCCGGGAACACTCTATACTGCTTCCGGTTTCATTGCTCTCGCGTGATTTCGTCCCTTGTTGTGTATTTATACATGTTTGTATTTGTTCACATTTTTAAGAGGTGAGAATACGCGAGTCAGACCTGTAGTTTTGTTAGCTTTATTTTCTGCAGTAACATACTGATATTTCATTGAATTAGTTAAATAATCAAGATCAACTAGCCAATTAGGTCCTTTCCATACAACATTAGGTTTATTTTCTAAAAAGTTTATATGCAGGTTTTCTTCAACCCTCTTGGTTTCTAAGTTGTATACCCTAAAAGCCTTGTTATTTAGAGAATACCTAACTAAAAACCCTTCATCAGACTTTTCCTCAAACTTGCCCAGGTGGTCAATGGTATTCAAGATGGTCACATGGCACCCA
>BQNB010120684.1:0-20589 GCA_026074375.1 Tanacetum coccineum | reverse complement strand
TTCACCATTGTTGCCACATTAACTTCTCACTTTCTCCCAGAAGGTTTTTCACAAAGGCTAACTTTGCTTTATTGTCAGACCATGTTTGATTGTTAAGTCTATTAATTGTTATAGACTCCCATCTAGATATCACTTCTGACCATAGGCCTAGGTCTGCTGGTAACACGAGCATTACTCCGGATTATGTCCATGCCGGTGGTAGAGTCCATTATGAGTTGTAATACTCACCATATCCTCCACTGAATGTTTTACCTTTTCCTTGAGGATAACCAAACTGATAGTCTGGCCTATAGAATGGTTGTGGATTTTGTTGCGCCGGTGGGTAGACTGATGGCCCCATGATTGAATCATGTGGGGGTTGATATACTGAGAGCCCAACCATCACAGACCACCGTCGAAACCGCACCTCCACTAAGTGATCGAAATGTAGAGGGATTGATTTTAATCTTTTGAGAGAAAGAAACTAAGAAAGTGTTGTAAAATAATACTAATGGGCTTATGTATATTCACCATTATCTCAATGGACCCGTTAGTGTTTACATGTATTTATCTTCCCTATAAATACTTGATGCTTGTAACATTTTGGATGAATATAAATAAATAAGAATTCTCTCTTCTCTTTATTTTTCTCTTATTCTTGTGTTCTTGTTCTTTACATTTACAACACGTTATCAGCACGAAGTTTGCTCTAAACAAAAGAGGTATTAGTGATTATAAGAAGCTGGCTAGAAGAGATCGATTGTAAGTGTTATGTTATTGGTTTGATGTTCATTAATAATCATGCGTCAATTACAAGAGGTATGTTTATTCGTTGATAACCATGTTAACTCGTTTAATATTATTTGATATTACAAGAAATAATATTACAATTCTTTTGATTTTTTGAACAAAAAGAAAGTAAATACGGACGGAATTGATTTGACGATTCAAACTTCTAGATGGTTGATTTCATTCATTAGTGTTCGTATTAAATCAAGGTTCCAAAAGGTATACCTACAACTTATCTAAACCATAATGTATTATTAATTGATCGTATATTATAATTTACGATCTAAAACTTACAACTTCATATTAACGTTGTTTAAGATGATCATGATTGCATCAAGTTTAATAACATGCTGATTTTATTATACTTTGATTTTTTTTAATACGAGAATCACTTATTTGTAAACTTGATTTACTTATATTGTCCTTATTTAAATCAAATTGATTTGATATATTTTATGGCTCACGGTTCAATTAAAATAAAAGTGATTATTGTATGTAACTTCTGAATTGGTGAGGTAATCTTGAACCCATATTGAATAGAGAATTGCTAGAACCACACAATGTTTACAAACAAACTCTCACACAATGATGTGGCAAAATATTTAGACCGATTATTACATTCTTTCTTCACTAATACTTTATTTCATGACAAATGATATTGTTACATATCATTTTATGAAAATTCTTTTGTGGATCTTATGTGGTTATAGCATTCCTCGATTGAATATATGTGCTTGTTTGTGCTAGCTTGTCACTCGAATTTTTAAGCATGCTTGACAGGTGTTGAGCATGAAAATCAAAACAATAAACTGACGTGGATTTACTAATTAATGATGCATGGTATTTGTTAATTAAAATCATTGCGAGCTGTTAGCTTTAATTTAAAGCTACGGTAAATTTATAACTTGTGTTTATATTTTTTTTAACTCTTATTTTTTTAAGGGATTTTTTAAAATGTGCCCCGAAGGCACATGTTTAAGATTATATAAAAGTAAAGTCAAAGATTATTAAATTCAAATTTACATTTAATTATGGTAATTTATAACTGTATTTAATGAAAATTAAATGCATATCTGATATATAAGGAAATTTTGTGTTATATAAATATGACTTAACATGTGCTTGATGACACATGTTAGAAAAACCCCTTTTTAACTCTTATTGTGATTACATAAAAAGAATCAAATAATGCAATCTTGTGTTATTTTATATAAGATCTTCAAAGATCTATTAAAACGAAAAGATATCATAAACTCATGTTATGATTATATTTATTCATAATAAAACCACAAGTTTTATTATAATGAATAGAATTAAAATACAATAACCTCAAGTTATGGTATATCTTTTAAAAAACCTCAAGTTCTTTGTGATTCCTTTAGATGAATCACGATAATAACACAACCTCATGTTGTGGTGAAAAAAATTATTAGAACCTCAAGTTCTAATATGATTCTTCCATAAGGATCAATATCATAACATCATGTTATGCTTGAAAAATAATAATTAGAACCTCAAGTTCTAATTTGATTCAATTAATAGAATCAATAACATAACCTCATGTTATGTTATAAAGAAAAAAAATCAAGTTTTATCATGCGATACTAGTAACTTGATTGAAGGCTATGGCAAAGCCTGTGTGGTGTTCCCTAAAGGGATAATAAATGATGCGTTGTATTCTAGTAGATCCAGGAGTAATCTACTAAGTTTTAAAAATATAAAACGCACTGGTTATCTTGAAATCATGACTCAAAATAAATTGAGCATCTCCAAATTACATTCATTGAAAATGAAAAAAAGTCTATAATGAAAAGAATGAAAGGTTTATCTTCTGGACAGAACCAAATATGGTTTCTACCCGAAAGGGCGTAGATCTCAAAATATTTACCCTTTGGCATGATCGTTTGGGTAATTCGGGTGATATTATGAGGAGGAGAATAATTGAGAGCTCAAATAGGCATCCACTAAAGGATCTCAAGATCCTATTATTAATTTTTTTTATCATGTGGAGCATGTTTTTTTTGAAAAAATGATATCTGGGCCCTTAATCAATAAACTTATAAAATAATCTATTTTCTTTCTAGAAAGAATTGAAAAAGACATCTGTGGGCCAATTACTCCTCCGTGTGAACCATTTTGATTCTAATAAAATCAATAACATAACCTCATGTTATGTTATTAAATACGTGTTATAAATTTTTAATTACTCAAAGGATCAGTCATGATGCAGACCTTATCACAGGCTTGACCAAATTTTAAGCTTAAGTCTAAATAATTAGTTATTTTAGAAGGCAAAAATAGGATAGATACATAATAGAAGGTTTACGGCTTTAAACGAAGGTAGAATTAATAAAAAAATTAAAACGGTACAATTTTTAGCAATAAAAAAAATGTAACAATAACAAATATATAAATATTAGAAAAACAAATGCATAATAAAATATCATAAAAATTACGAAACAAAAAAATTATAATCTAAAAAAATAATATGCATCAGCTATAAATCACCCCGCCGCAACGCGCGGGTAGTTCCACTCGTTTTTTATCAAACCTTTCCCAAATTTAATCACATCAAGAAACCAAACGGGCCCTTATAATTTTCTTGGTTTGTCTACTTAACAAGTTTATACTTTATACAATTAACTTGTTGCAATTTTTTTCTTTCTAAACGTTAAACTTTACAGACTACCTCACAAGCATTATAACGGAGCCAAAACAAATCAATAGAAATCTACACTTTCGATTATGCGGCTAGGTCGGTTGACCACAAAAAGTTTTTTGCTAGCGAATTTATTATACTTAAGATATTTTATTTTGACTTTCAAGCTTGCTTTTAATATAAGATTGTCCGCGCGTGGTAAAGAAACTATTTTATTTATTATAGACCTACCGGTATTTTCTTGTTGTACATCAGTGATTCGATTCGCTTGAGTGATTTACCGCCCTAGCTAAATAAAGGGAACCACCTTAGATTTGGTCATGGGTCCACCACCGGTTGAGGGATTGATTTCGTTAAAATAGGCATACGAGCAAATCCTCAGTTCTGTTTCTTCAGGTTTGTTTGTTGGTGAAAGCTGCGTATGATGAAGGTGAATAAAAGACGTCCTAAATACGTATCTGGATGTCTATGTATCTGGCCCAGTTAAATTAAAAAAAAGTGACCCAAAATTATGTATCTAGACCCGAATAAGGACTTGTTAAACTTAAATGATTTAGATTTTAAAACAATAAAAACAAATTTTAGCAATTTTATTTACCTACTAATATGTTAAATTAATCTATAATCTATAACTATATATAATGCATTTAGGACTTTTATGAATAAAAGGCTTAATTTTTTAAGCTTAGACATCTTACTATGTTTAGTAATTTATATAATTAAATTGTATAGTACATCAATTACATTATAATATACACTAATGACACATTAAATTTTAGTATTAAAATAGATGTTATAAAGTTACATAATACAAATTTGTTGTTGTAAAATCATAAACATTCAATTTTTACTAAGTACAAATGAATATAATTATGGTATCTATATTTTTATTAATATAATTTACGAAAATTTAACACAAATTTGTTTTTTAAAACTATCAAACCGGTAAACAATCAAATACTAACTATAATTGTATATCAAAAGATCAAAATACAATAAAAATGTATATTTGGTATCACGCTGCTTTGCGCGGGTACTATGCTAATATAAACTTACTCAAACACTTAAGTTAAGCTTATTTAACTAATATAAGCTAACAAGTTTGTCTGTCCACGCTCCGCTGCGGGACATCTAGCGGGCGTCGATATACACAATAGCTTTACAAAAATGATTTCAAACAAACCCAGGTACACATCAATAAAATATAGAAAGAAAAGATCTCTGATATGACTTGGATATCGGATCACTTTCTGATTAGAATGAATAAATCAAGAGACTTAAATGTGCAGATCATGTCATTACAGTTTAAACTTACGTTATTGTAGTTAGTAGAAAGACATGTTGTCGTTACATTCCTTGCACGCAGCTATGTGTATTTGTGAAAGACGTCAGACCTGGAGGTTTGTTTACCACCAAAGTCAGTAGCACGTCTGTGGTTAATCAAGCGAACACCGTGCCTTTACGTTTCGTGAACAAAGGTCGGACTATGTTTGAAAGACATCATAATCATCGCATGTTCAGACTTTTCGTTTTCTAAAATCTATAATATTTCTCTCGACATGTGACGTTATTCCTACAAAGTATTAAGTCCACATATAAAGTTAAATTCACAATGAAATTTATTAAAATTAACTAAAAAAATATGTGTTCCATTCCAAGTACCTTTTAAAGTTGTGGTGTACCGCCATCCTGTGCTTCCTGCACAAAGCTCAGAATATTTCTCAAAAGCATCAATGTAACCTTTGCCCTTTTTGTGTTCTGAATATTTTATTAATAGTCCTTTGACTATTTGACTGTTGTCAGTTTATTCCGATTTTGTACCGTGTTGACGGTGGTGATTTTATGAGATATGTGATGATTTGAGGTTTATTGTGATTAACAATCCCTTTTGAAAGGTATTATTGTGTTATTCGTATTTCGGGTGGTTCGACCCGTGAATTTTGAGAAATGCCAAAAAACGAGTCTGACACGTCCGTTAATATTCAAATGAGTTTTGAAAGGTGTAAAGTGAAAAATATGTCGTGTAAATACTCTAGGTTAATGGAAAAGTATTTTTAAAGTGAATAAAAATGCTAATTAACTTTGGGGAAAATTTTACGGTTGAGTTTTACGAGTATTTAAGTGATTTCGACACGAAAAGAAAGGCCCGAGTACCTTTGGATTCCATGGCCGGTCAAGATAAGTCAAGGAAGACAAAGTGACTTAATTTTAGCTAACCTTGTCCCATTTGTACACTTATATGCTTTCCACTAGAAACAATATCCCATAATCCTTATCGTTTCTTTTTCAAAAAAAACACACATATAAGTGTGTGTGTGTGTGTGTGTGTATCCGGCCGCCACTACACCACCACAAATCCACCATAAATTTTCCAACTTTGATCGAGAACGTGATATTCCGGGTTGATATGAGTGTTTGTGTATTCATTTAAACAACATTTGGGTTGTCCGGTTCGTGTCGAAATATACATTTTTGAAGATTTTCTTGTAAGTTTCTAAATTTAAATTTCGTTTGTCCTTTTTGGTTTATTTGGATGCATAGATATTAGTTGTACAAGTTGATCGTTGTGAAAATCGATTTTTAGAAACAAAACGAAAGAAAAGGGTACGTTTGGTTCGTGTAACAATAAAAAGGAAAAAAGAAGGTTTTTGTAGTTTTGATGTTGTGGTCGTGATGGTTGAATAATATATGATGGTTGAATAATATATGATGCTAGAATGCTTATTTTTGATAATAGCTTGTATGGCTTATTCGGGCTTATTTTTAAGCTATTTCTTAGCTTATTTGGGCTTATATGCCACATGTAGTTTCCCAAAATCACTAGGAAAATGATTTTGATTATTTTTGTGCTATGGCATATGTTGTGAACTATTTTTGAGGCTTATGGTAGTAACCAAATGCGATACGTAGCTTATTAGCTTATTTTCAAGTTTAATATACATATTTTGGAGTTTATGGACTCACGGCCCAATAAGTCTATTTGAGCCGCGACTTAATGAGAGGGCTTATTGTAGCCGAATTATTTTCTACATATAATTATATACTTATGTACGTAAATGGACTTTGGTTTTGGACTCGGATCGTATTTTGGACTTATAAATATCATAATGGACCATTGTTGGGCCTTAGGGTCCAATAAGCGATATTTAGTCGTAATTAGAGTTTTGATGAACTTTTGAAAGTGGAAATGTATTTACGAAGTGATATTGAACGATATTTTGGGGAAAATGTTTTAGTAAACGTTAAATATTGAGATTTTAGAATTTTGTCGAAAAGTGTCGAATTTGTGAAAATTGTTGAAAATAAGGTTTGAAACCTTGGAAAACGTTGTATAAACGTACGGGTCATGTTGAAATTTCGAAAAAAGTTTATACTTGAAATTTTTCCTAAAAACATGATTTTTAATTTTAAATAATAAAATATTATTTAATTATTTTATTTATTTAATAAATTCACTAAAATCAAAACTTCTCTAATGTGTATATTATGAGTAAACGTTTCATTTTTAACCGTATAATGATTATTTTGAGGTGACTAAGGTTTACCGAATGGACTTGTCGAGATATATTTATACTTATTAATTATAAATATTTATTTATATTACTTATCTATTTTCTCTAAGTAGTATAAGTATGTGTTATCGAGGCTCTAGATAGTATAAGTATTTATTATTGAGGAATGTGATTGATATGATTGTGGACATATGTCGTCAACCATCACACCACTAAATTGTTTTGGGTAATTGTACAACGCGTCTAAACTCTATGCATCAAACGTGAAGATTGTTTTGGAATTGGATGATTAAATTAGGACATTAACTGGACTAGGCCGTGTGCGGGCGTCGTTGGATTTGCTTGTGTGATTAAGATTTGGTTGCTAAAGACTTGCTTGAGTTGAGTTCTCGTAGCCCCACTTTTTACTGTTTTTCTGTTGGGGGAAAATGATACTCAAATGTGTTTTAAAATGTTTTGAATTGATCTATGCGAAATGCGGTTTTTTGTTTTTGGGACAAGTTACGTGCTTATGACTGCTATGTGAAAATTATGTGTTGCATGATTGTTTGGATCGGATGGGTACGCCTACCCAGTATGTGCATGATTGTTTGGAGCGGATGGGTAAGCCTACCTAGTATGTGTGTGATTATTGGAGCAGATGGGTACGCCTACCCAGGTTTGTGTGTGGTCCTGTCCTAATTTTAGTGCTCCAGCTGGTATGCCCTTTAGGTGCATAAGTGACATATGGTGATTGACTAGCGAGGATGCTATGTCTTGGATTGTTTGCATATATTCACTGTCATATAGCACTATTAACCATTGTTGAAATATTGGCACAGCTTTTGGGTTTAAGGTCAAACCTACGAGCTCACCAACATTATTGTTGACATTTTCGAGTATCATTTTCAGGTGAAGTGAAAGAAGAATAGTTTGGTGAATGCTGATTCATATTTAACAGACTTGGACAGTAATCTCGAGTGAAATTTCATTTGAAAAGTCTTGCTTTGCTTGTTGTTTGGTTTAGAATTTGGAAGTTTGGCTTAAGTTTAGATTTTGGATCCCTTGTGTAGGCATTTAAAATAATTGTAAGAGATTATGGATTTTAGTTGCGATTTGGGACATCCCTTGAGTTTGTTCAAGGTTGATGGTCTTCATAGCACTTGGAGTTTATGCAATGTAGTTTTCTCTATTTTGTACCTTGTGTTATGATTGATCATTATGTTGCATTCCAGATTTTCCGCCATTGTCGGGGTGTGACACCAGTGCCGAAGCTGAATACTGGGGTGTTGTTAACGTTGTAGCAAAAACTGCATGGCTTCGTAATCTTCTTCGTGAGTTACACTCTCCTTTATCGACTGCGACTCTTGTCTACTATGATAACTTTAGTGCTGTTTATATGTCTGCCGACCATGTTCAACATCAATGGACGAAACACACTGAGATCGACATTCACTTCGTCCGAGATATGGTTACCGCTGGTCAGGTTAGAGTTCTACATGTGCCCTCTTGTTTCCAATATGCCGATATATTCACCAAGGGACTGCCTTCCGCATTGTTTGAAGAATTTTGATCTAATTTGAGCGTACGACCTTCTCCCGCTCCAACTGCGGGGGCGTATTAGTCAATATATTTGATTATATTTGATTGGCTTCCTTCCATTATTAGTTGGTTTATTTTTGGATGATTTGTTAATCATGAGTCATCATTAGGTGTTTCGTAGTTATCTTGGGCTCAAGCCCATCCCTTTATAATCTATATATACTGTGTATATTTGTAAGAAATAATCAAGAGAAATCATAACCTTCTTCATATGAGATGATACTAAGTTTACAGTTTGTTAAATTGAAATTCTTAACATTTAAATATCTATAAGACGGGCAGCAAACTATAGATCCAAAAAAAGCCTATTATTTCTAGTGGTTCTTGATCCATAGTTTACCAAATTTTAGGTATAGATATTATCATCTCACCTAAAACTTGGATATCAAAAGGGAACCATGACTCTTAGAGCAAAAGGTACGGTGGCTGATGGCTTGAGCCATCGGCGAAAAAACTAGCCCACGGCGCGAGAACCACACCGTGGGTGGCGTTTTCACCTCTCGCGCCGCCAGCACCACCCGCGCACACTCGCTTCGCGTGGTGCGAAAACGCGACGTGGATGAAAAAGTGACGACGCTCTGCCGCGTCTCGCGTTTTCGTCGTTTATTTTTATAATATTATATTTATATATATATAATATTATATTATATATATATTTATATATATTATATTATTTATATATATATATTTATATATCATATTTATATATATATATATAGATATATATATATATATATAATTTTTTTTTAAATAGCTGTTGGGAACAGTTTTTTTTCAAAAAAACTAGCCGTTATGGGGGGTTTTTGTAACTTTTGAACCATTTTTTCACTATAAATACATATACAAACTCCCATTTTTATACATCCCTTCCATATTTTTATAAATCCCTTTCAATTTTCACACAACAATATGAATTCCAATGATTTGTCCGATATTTACGAGTATCACACTCAACTCGATATGGAGCAATATACACAATATTTAGAATATTTTGAGCAATATGAAGCTATGGAAGAAGATGAAGCCGAAAGTTCGGTAAAACATACAAGGCGATATATTGCACGCGATCGCGAATTGGCGGAAGATAAGTTACGACGTGATTATTTTGGGGATGAAAACACGCCACCCGTGTATCCGGAAGAATACTTTCGCCGAAGGTATCGTATGAGTTCTACACTTTTTAAAAAAATCGTACATGATATTTCCAATTATAATGTTGACCCTCTACCCGATTACTTCCTATTTTTTAAACAACGTCCCGATGCTACCGGTCGTTTAGGTTTTAGTACTCTTTTGAAATGCACATCCGCCATACGCCAATTGGCATATGGTTCATCACCCGATTTATTTGATGAGTATTTGCAATATGTCGAACGATGTTCACGTGAATGTTTATGGAATTTCACTAAATGCATATATATATTGTGAGAAAGCAGTAATAAATGCACTTTTCTTAAACTGTGTGTTTTTTGTCGGGGGACAATAATTTTGGGACGGAGGGAGTAGACGTAAAAACAGAGTTTTTGACTAACTACTTGTCTTTAAGAAACTTTTTTATATAGGAATGGGTAAAGTGTCCTAAGGCGTTACACGGTCAATTCAAAAGAAAAGATAAAAGATACCTCACTATAATGCTTGAGGGCCGTTGCGGATCAACAATTATGATTTTGGCATGCATATTTTGGGGTACCGGGGTCAAATAACGACCTTAATATTTTATATGGTTCACCGTTATTTGATGACCTTCTAGCGGATAAAGCTCCAGAAGCTCCGTTTCAAGTAAACGGAAAAACATATGAAAAATGTTATTATTTAGCGGATGAAATTTATCCCCAATGGTCTACGTTTGTCAAAGCGTTTAGTATCCCAAGGGATCAAAAAACAATGAAGTTTAAAAGAGTTCAAGAAAGTGCAAGAAAGAATATTGAAAGAGCTTTTGGAGTCCTACAAGGTCGGTGGAGAATTATACAACAACCGACACGAGCTTATCACATGAACATGATTAAAAGAATCATGTATTGTTACATAATATTACATAACATGATATTGGAAGATCAAAAATTCGATATTAGTGAATATTGGCATATGTACGCTTCTCTAGAGAGCAACATTCAACGTACTTGGATCGAACGATGCAAAAGACAACGAAGGAGAAACAAAGAACTTCTGGATAGAAGAGTTCACGAAGACCTTCGACACGATATTGTGGACCATTTGTGAAACCTTAATAATGAAATTTAAATTTATGTATATTTTTTATTTAAGTTTATGTAATTTTTTTTAAGTTAATGTAATGTATTATTTTTATTAATGAAATTTTAATTTTAAGTTTAATAAAAAAAATTTATATATAAATGAAAAAAAAAAAGTGATACAAGTGGGGTCCCCATAACACCAAAATTTTTGGTGTTGATTAGGGAGGGTGTTTTGGTGTTATAAGGTGTTTTGGTGTTATGGGTTAAAATGATGATGTGACACCACTTTTTTCCCACGGCACGAACCCTTGTGCTCTATTTATTTAGATGTATCCAAGATTATTAGTTAATTTTTTAGAATTTTGTGTTTGTAAATTGCTTTCGACCACATAAAGTACTTCTTGAACTTTACGACGCTCATTATTTAAAATTAATTTGTATGATTAACTGATTGTGTTTCCGGTTAATTATTGTGATTTTGAACCAATTTTGTGTTTTCTTGGATGCTGTTTTTCTTAAATATTTTAACTTGAAATTTAGTGGACGTATTAGCTAGTTTTGTTCTACCAATTTTTCATAATATATACTAGTTATAAGTCTCGTGCATGCACGGGGTTTATACATGAATGAAATTTATTTGAAAATTTTAGTTTAGTATATGAACATATAAAAATTTGTTAGTGTTTAAAATTTTCGTTTTTACATAAAAAATTATTATGTATTAATATCGATTTATATTTTGTAAAAGATTTTTGTTTGATGAAAGATTTAACTTTGTTTAAGTGACGTACATGTTGAGGTTTATGTTATTAAAATTTAACTATTGATATCATGTTGTACACAATATCTGAGTTTAATAACACATGATGAACGTTGATTAAGTTAAAATATAAAGTTTTTTTTAAATGTTTTTCCAGATATCCTTATATAAACTTTAAATAAAAATTACATTAGTCGTTCTTATAAGTACAGTCGCGTATATTTGTTTTCATATCACAGTAATTGATGCTTGCATTTGATATTTATATTCTTATTGATAATAATTTAGCCGTATCTAATATTCAAACCCGTGTATGTATGAGATAAACTTATAAAATGGAATAACAATGAGTCATTATTGAAAGCATATAGTAAAAATATTTTTTTCCAGATATTTTACTTAAATTCATAAAGAGAAAAAAATGAGTTGCTCATATACATACAACATCGTATATTTATTTACATACACAATAATTTGTGCTTTTATTTTCATATCAATAACTTGTGCATATATATGTTGTATTTTTAAAACAACAACATATATGTTGTATTTTTAAAATATAAAGTCCCGTGGTATAAAGTGTAAAGTGTTATTTGTTTATTTATTGAAATTATTAAAATACATGGAAACTTTTAAATTTACACATAACTCCATATAATTTATTTGAAATTCATCCACCATAGTTTTATTAATTACCTTTTTTTTAAGTTTTTGTTTTCACAAATTCGTTACATATATCTTTTTGTGTTTGTTTCTCTCTACCAAATAGTTATAATACCTGTGCAAGCACGATGTTTTAACATAACTTTTTTGTTTATGTACTAATACCGAATATTGTGAGTTTTAAGTTAATAGCATATGATTGTATCATCGTAATTATCGTAGATATTTGTTATTACAAATATGAACGATGACCAAAATGGTAATACATGTAAACACCAAGCTTAAAGACACAATCTTTATACAAAAGATAATTGTAATAAAGTAAATATATAATACAATAATTTTTTTTGAACGGCAAGTTAATTGTTAGTGATTCGAGCTCACAGTGACATCCAATAGGGTAATATGAAAGACTCGAACCTTCGCCTTAGAGGATAAACCCCATTCTTTTTTCGCTTCTGAAGAAAAACCCCCCATGGCGAGGCTCAAACCCGAGACCTCTCGCATGTGGTATCAACCTCCCTAAGGCTCAAACCAGATGATTATGTTGTACAATAACTTGACAACACTTAATATATAAACTAACCTAATGAAAAGCAATTTAATTATATAAATATTTTTCCCCCTCTCACTAACCCTCTATTTTCCCTTATTTTATTGCTATTATGATGAACAGTGATAAATTGTTAAAATATTGGGTTAGAGGGGAGTGGGAAAGAACTATGCTCTCCTCCCTTTTCTATACGAAAAAAGGTATGTGTCCTTCACATAACACACTGATTCATCAAACCACCAATCATTTTACCACCAATCATGAAAAAAGGGTTGCTTTGAAAAAGGGCTTAAGTTAATGAAGATAGAGAAATATAAGGTAAAGTACCAATTTTTTTTCAAGATTTTGATTTATTTAGATACCGTTTTAAATCTTGCTTATCATACTAGAATCCCTTTTCATTTTAGTGTATTATATCATTTTTGGGGTTTTTGGTTTTTTTTGATATGATTAATGGATATGGTGTCGTTTTTGGAATTATTTAGCCGACTTATGATTTTTCTATTGGTATGCTTATTTGGTTAGTTTAGGGGTGTTTGTTTCGGCTTATATAGCTGGCATACGTATACATCATGTTGCGACCAATGTCATGAAGAATTAACCAATGTCTAATGGTCCTTATTAATAATATGTTCAGTTTCAAGTATATGGATTCTTATTTTTTAATTGTTGTGTGTTTACAGGGAACATGTGTTCAGAATGTGTTTGGTTTAATGGTTCCGGCTTTGTTGCGCGATAAGACTCGGATATTTATCTATGTCAAACAGGTCGCTAATTTGAATTTTTTTGTTTGACTTTGTGTTTTGATTTTTATTTGACTTGACTAGGAATTTATATCATATAGGATTCTAATTATAGTTGTTTTTTAAGTTGTGTGCTACGAGTAGTAATTAGTTATACCAGTTGTTTCACGTTACAGAATTGATCATACCATGTGCTGCGTAATTCACTATACTATTGATTAGTTTACAGATAAAGATTAGAGGCTTAGACTTGGTCTCATAATGAAGAATAACACTGTCATATGGTTCGGTGCAGGATCAGCATACCACAAGGCAAAAAAATGTGAAAGAGGGTGCGGGTCTATCACGTGACAGGCGGCTGAGAAGGCTAAAGAGGGCAGTAAAGGGATGATGGATTGGGCTAAAGAGAAGACGAAAAAGGGGTAGGAAGCAACAAAGGTGAGAGTAGACGAGGGTTTAGAGGCTGAGAAAGAGGCAATGGGCAAGAAATGCGATGAGGCTGCGATTAGTCGTAACAGAGGAACGTATGCGCCTAAGTTTAATCAGTTGCATGTGTACGATGACGACTATTACAACGCATAAGGCTAAAAAAGGGTAGGAAGCAACAAAGGTGAGAGTGGTCGAGGATTTAGAGGCTGAGAAAGAGGCAATGGGCAAGAAGTGCGATGTGGCTGTGATTAGTCGTGACAGAGGAACGTATGCGCCTGAGTTTAATCAGTTTCCTGTGGATAAGATGACGACTATTACTACGCATAAGGCTCATTGAAGGAGTTACAGAATACTACTACTGATCTTACAGAAGCAGTGTGAGTATAAAACTTATTCTTCGCTTTTCTTTATTATGTTACGTGTAGCTTATTTTGCAAGGTTACAAATATTATTGCACAGATGCTTTATTGCACGTTCAAAATGTGCAATAAGATTGTTACGTGTAGCTTATTTATTCTTCGTTTTTAAAAAAGTTTCCGCGCAATAAAAATCTTATAAACCCGGTTATTGAACTTTTCTTATCTTCAAGATTACAAATATTATCTTCGCTTTTCTTTATTTTGTAGCAAACAGGTCAAGTTGCTTCAGTTTCAAGTTTACAAATATTATCTTCGCTTTTCTTTATTAAGAACATTTTTATTGCATAGACACTTTATTATTGCATAGACACTTTATTATTGCACACACACTTGGTTATAAGATAACAATAACCGGGTTTATCATTTATTTGGTGTTCCCTTTGATTTATGTAAAGATATATCATACTTGCAAACAATATATGCAGCGCTTTGAACAAATTTTAGATGCCTGATAAATCTTGTTGGTTGTGTTTTTAGATGGAAAACGAGTAACTGATATGGCTTATACAAGTATTGGAATCTGGACTCAGTCATATGTAATTGTAATGCAATAAGCAGTATGCTCTATTGACCCGAGAGTATGACACTTTTATTTGATTAGGATTTTATATATTTTTGGCATAAGTGTAAATAACACCATCTATATTGCAGGATAATCGGTTAGCGAAGAATCCTGAAAAATACCCAGCTCGCTTTGCATTCCTGGTCAGGTTGCTTTTGTGGCTGCTTATCCTGTGTTTGTTCGAGTTTTGTTTCGAATTTGGTATGACTGTTTAAATTTTTATCTATTCCCCATTCAAATGTCTTGACAATTTGGGTGAAAGCAATCATGGTAACTGGATCCTGTTTGAACCCATTTTCATTGAATTATGGTATTAATGATATGTTCTATGCATATTTTGGTACTCTTCTATAGTAGACACTAATTTTGCTTTAGGCTCCAGATTTCATTGTTTGGAAACAACTCTAATTTTTCTCTTTTCATGTTTGACAGATTTTATTGTTGAATGCTATGCCATTGCACATACATATACACATGTCATGAGGCTGTTCAAACCTGGTAATTTTCATTTTCAAAATAAACCCATCTGATTTTATCTGTGATTTGGCTATAACTGTTTAGCATATTTTAAAATTTGGATACCTGTCTTTCGAGGTTTGATTGTTGGGGGTTAATTTGGGAATCAATTATTGATTTTTTGACTTTTTTAGGATCCAGACGGAGGTAAAAAAATGACCATTGGCAGATTATACTGAGAAGCTGCAAAAAGGATGCGACTGCGAGTATGATAGGAGTAAAGTTTTGGCAGAATACGAGCTTATTCCGGAGTCTTTGTACCTCACCATTGAATATAACGCTCATTGCATTGTAAGTACCGCAATCTTTGGTTTTTGTTAATTGATTTGAGAATTTGCGGCTAATCTATTTGTTCTTGGTGTTTAACAGAAAATACAAACAAATTAACTCTTCAAAATCAGACGAATGCGAAGGCTCTAATGGAGATTGCGTTCCAATTTCTCATCCAATTGCTCGCAGTTCCAGTAGCTTTGGTATACTGAGACAGCGTAGCACCTGTGCCGCAACTACGGGTACACTGGCTCGAGCCAGAAGGATCGAGCCATAAGGCTCCAGCCCTCTTTTGTGGCAGATTAAGGGTATGCATCATAGTCACATGGAACGGGGATCGCTCTGGTAAGGGATCGCGGTTTGCTATTTCTCAAAATCTGGTACGACGGGGGGTAGGCTCATTTCAGATCGATTCGGTTCGATGTACCATATATTTCGGTTCGGTGTACCAAATACTTTGGTACGGCGTACACAATACTAATATTGTTTAGTTTCATATAATTTTGCACATTTACAAGTTATAACTTATAATTAAACTTCAATGATCCCACATGATCTATAGATCAACCGCATGTCCTTCCATTAAACCAAAAGATTGTTCGAGTGGTTTCTTTGAAGATATGGAATGGATATATGGTTAACAGTATGGTACTATGGTTTATATAGCAATGAAACACAAAATCCTTCAAAGTCCTTGGTACAAAAACCTTCAAAGTCCTTGACTTAGTACACGTTTAACACACAAAAACCTTCAAACTTCCCATTTCCCATCCAAACACAATAAACCTTCAAACCTCCCATTTACACACAATTGTATTACATAGCCATCAAACGCGTTTTTGAGGCCTATAAATCACCGATTTGTTAATTGTTGGATCGCCGATTTGCAAATTATTGGATCCCCGATTCGGTGTGATTGAGAACGATTCAGTTCGCGATCCAGGGGATCTAGATCGCTACCGTACCGCGATTGAGAACGCGCGTACCAGATCGAAAATCGCCAAGGGTTTGGCGATCCCTGTGACTATGGTATGCATGTTTATTATATTGTTGACACAATGTTCGTTCAACTTTTTGGCTCTTTCACTTATCTTTATTTATTAGTTGTAGGAATCTACTGCTGAAAAGTCACAGGTTTGGGTTGAACTGGATAAATCACTAAACATTTGGCTTGAGGTATGGAGTATTATACTTCCTTACAAGGCAGCCTTAACCTAATGTTTTTAGAATTTAAAGGACATTTGAAAATGGTAAAAGTGCTTATTATTAGATTAGGTTCTGTTTGGGATTGCAATACAAATCAAACTGAAATTTGTTGCAATCTCATTGCAAAAAAATACCCTTATATCCCCATGATAAGTGTATGACGCAAGTCTCGAAAGTTCGATTTCTTAGAAGATATTATGACTATCATATATTTGAATATAAAACATACATTGATAATAATTTAATGCGAAAATTTATAGATAGAAACATATATGATTGGCACTTAATGATCATGAGTAGAAAGTTTAGATTATCCAGTGTCTCAGAAATGAAATATTGTTACATCGATTTAACAATAGTGTTGGTTTTTTTATATAATTTGTGTAATAATGTTCCAATATCTTTAGGACTAATCACCTAAACAGTGACACACCTCTAGAAGCAGTCTTAGTATAAGCTTAGTCATAAAGAACTTACAGGAATTGATATACAATTATCTGCTAGAAGACAAGCTTCTCAACTCTGATAGGAGAAAATGGCCGGGATCTCGCCATATGAACTATTAGTAGCAAACTACCATATATAGATGACAAGGGCCGGTCAGATTGGGTAACAAGTCAAAAAAGGTATTTTGTACATGACGGGTCAAGTGGAATCATTTGACCCGTTTTCCAGTTCGTTTGACCCCTTTCCTTTGTACTCATGTTCAAAAGTAAACAAGATTAAGTTGCCACCTATACAAGAATTTGCCAAAATCGCTAACCGGATTACCTTGCAGGAATAGGTGACTTCTGATTACCGACTATAGAGAGAAGACACACTTTCAAGTGTTTAAGTTGTACCTGCTAATGGTTTAGATAGGCGCAAAGAGGCTATTGTTCAAGTTCAACCACTTTGACAGGTAATGTCTCCATATTTGCTTTTCCATGTTTATTATGGTTGTGTCACATGCTGTTTATTTACATGACCTGTATCGACTGAGAAGATCATATTGCGTGATTAAAAGCAGAGGCTAAAGGCTGAGAAAGAGGATCTTGAACAAAAGGTCAAATCAATGAACACCCTATCGAGCTTTATGATTCCTGCCCCTGGAATCCAAGCTGCATATTCTACTGCTATTGCAGCAGCTCAAGGCCAAACAATGATCAGTAATTGGTTCACGTGGGAATGGTAATGTGGCAGTTCAGCTGGTAAGCGTCTAAATTATTATGAAGGTTTTGAAACGATTTGGGAGGTTATTTTTTAAGAGCTTATTTTAATATAGTTATCTATTTTCTAAAATATATGCTAATCTTGAGTGTATATAATTAACATTGATTTTGCAATGTGATTAGATTAAGAACCAAAAGTCCTTTAACCAAACTATAATATCAGTAATATAAGCGCATGTCCACTTTAATATTAGCATATCAAGTTCTCTTACCAAACTATAATATCAGTAGCTTAGTTTTTGTACATTATCATAGTCCAGTATGTCTATCAGAATTG
Organism: Tanacetum coccineum; assembly: GCA_026074375.1. Classification (NCBI taxonomy): domain Eukaryota; kingdom Viridiplantae; phylum Streptophyta; class Magnoliopsida; order Asterales; family Asteraceae; genus Tanacetum; species Tanacetum coccineum. The sequence continues at coordinate 2,265 of BQNB010120684.1, read as the reverse complement.
TTCTATCAATGAAACAAGTATACATGCTAAAATGTAACAAGATCTTAATCTCTAAAATTATATAAAGTACCATTTATATTGTCAGTCATTTGCAACTTCCTTTCATTTATATTGCGCACAACTGTACATATTCATATGGAGTGTATGATGGGAATTATGACTAAAAAGAATGGTTCAGTAAGAGGAGGGTTCTTCTCGCTTTATCTGCTTACTTTCATTTCATTTTCTTTGACATGGACGGGACTAAGTATAGCTGTAGCAACATTCGTGAAAGCCCATGGTCGAATTTTCTGCAATCAACCCCGTTTCCACAAAGCTCCTCACTGATTAGTGAGCCAAGCTTGCAGGGGTAAAACTTTTTGGCTTACATTCATTTCTTGCTAAAATGATCATTCTTGGTTGTTTTTAAAGGTCATGTGTAACCAAGTTACAAACTTTGGCATTGTTTCTATTGAGCAAAATCCTTAACATAAATGTTCATGACATTAGCAAGAACACTAGCTATTATTCTACAATTGTATTTGGTTCGATGTTTGAGTCTTCATTTTGAATTCTATTTTTTTTATACGGTATGACATGTATTTGCTGGACCGGTTTTCTATGCGTGTTTCATATTCACTCAAATCTCAGCTTCAACGTAAAAATGTACCTATCACCGAATAATAAAGAAACCTTTATAATAATAAAACACAATATAAAACGCGTCGTAGCGAAGCGCGGGTTTCAAAAACTTGTTATTAAAACATCATACATAAGGATTAAAATCTTTGTTCAATTGGTATTATACAGAATCACACATGAGGTGCGAACAGTTATATAAACATACAAAAACAGGAAAGCTAGGTGCATTTAATGCACCGGGTTGACCCGATCCGGTCCGCCCCATTTACCCCACCGGTATTTTCGAAATAGCCCATCGGGTATTTAGGAAATACACCCTCGCACTATGTGTCAAATTAAGAAAACTACCCTCATTTTTAAAAAATTTACAAAAGACCCTTTCCCCCACTAACGGCTGTTAAGTAACGACCGTTAGTTTAATATTTTTTTTCTAGAATTTACGAAATTAGTTCTTGGGATCGGTCGTTACTTATCGACCGTTAACTTTTTTTTTTTTTGCAATTCCCCCTCACTATGTGTCAAATTATGAAAACTACCCTTATTTCTTAAAATTTACATAAGAACCTCCCCCTCCCCTAACGATTATTAGTTTAATTTTTTTTTTTCGAATTTACGAAAATTGTCCTTGGGATCGGATAGCCTATGGGTTATCGGTCTGTTCGCCATAATAACATAGAAATATCGCAACGACAACGGAAATCACCACCGGATCCACTTCCGTCAATCAAAAACGACGCCCGCTAATCGTCCCGCAGCGGAGCGTGAGTCTATATCCTCTTTCATAAATCATTTTTTTGTATCTAACTCCTATTTTTTGGTGATCTATATTGTTAACAAAATAAGTAAAAAATACTCGCCTCAACTATAAATGTTCAATCAAATCACGTGGATTAGTCGGCCGAAAAGTCAAAAACCATGGTTACAAGAAAAATGCTCAGTCAAATAAAATACATGCATCGGCTATTTATCAACCCTGCCGCAACGTGCGAGCACATTCTCACTCTCGTTGTAAACAAATTTAGTTAAAATGACGGCTTTAAAAGCCGGTAAAAGAAAAGACATTGTAAACAAATTTATTATACATAACATGTCTTTGAACTATAAGTGAGCCCCACTTGAGTTTGGCTATAAATAAGCCCGATCCCCTTCCTCATTAAAAAGTGTTTATATATTTACCGTGCGAAGGGTTCGTTTTAAAAAAATTAATCAAAAATGACGTCGTTTAGTGTAAGCAACATCTACATACTTTTTTTTGGTATATTTGCCATTTCATTCTTACATGCATGAGAATCAGTTGCACGTAAACGACCTCACCAAACACACCGTCCGTCCGACACAAACACGATCCAAAACCGCATGAAAATAAATTATACATGTTACAGTTATGGGTAATCAAGAATGGGTTGTAAATGGGTCGAACGACTACTCGTTAATAAGCAGGTTAGGGTGGGTTGAATTTCTCAACCCGATTCCAACTAACCAACCAACCCGTTTAAATTATATTAATAAATTTCAATATTAAAAGTCATGTATTTTGCAAAATTTATCAAATAAACTACTGTAAATATTGTGCGGTATGTCTTATTATATCAACTTTTGAATTATTTCACAGTGGACTATGATATTCACCTTTTAATATTTAGT
>BQNB010120682.1:0-20590 GCA_026074375.1 Tanacetum coccineum | reverse complement strand
GACGGTGCAACTTTTTCGGTCAAGGGACGAATGGTTGCGGTCAACGCAAACCACAAGGACGAACGGTGTAGTTTACTCTTTAATTTGTATAATATCCGAATAATATTATAACTCGTCTGATTCGTTAAGTGTTTATTAAAATCACTTTCGTTCACAAAATACCTTTAGGTTTTCTATATTTACAAAAGCAGTCCCTATATTTAAGAAAATATAATATTTACATTTTAAACCCTTCAACTTTACAAAATTTACACTTTAGGTCCTTATACTTTCAAAACAGCCTTTATGTTTTAGAAATGAAAAAACAGTCCCTAGACTTTATAAAGTTCTGTTTTGACAGTTTTAACCCTTAAATTTACAATTTGACATTTTTAGTCCCCTAATTTGTAAAAAATGCATTTTAGGCCCAAATCATGTTTGATGTTAAAACTCCTTCGAATGCACTTTTTTTTAAATATGTAGTTTTCAAGTATTTTCATTGGTGTCGGTATAGATGTAAAGCGTCGTTCAGTTGGAACGATTGGCTCAAAAACCCGAACCTGATTACTTTGTAATTGTTAGCTTCTTGCTAGTTTTGTTTTAATAAAATCGTCGTTAAAAAAAAAAGAGGGTGTAAGTAGAAGTAGGTAAGCCAAACAGTTTAGGAAATAATGTTTGGATTTGCTTCATACACGTGTACCCTAAATTAACATTTGAGAAGTAAGAAGATGTAAATTGGAGGGCCACGTATATGATCCTTATAATGTGTCGTACGATAGAATCAATTTTTTTCTATCCAAATATCTTAAAATATGACTCATTTTGTTTTAAACAACCTGTTACAGGTCATCCGGGTTGGTTGTGAAGTGCTGTAATTGTGCAGCGTCTTCTGAGGTTCACAACTCAACAAAAAAAAACCACAAATGAAGGGCGCAAGATTAGCATACCAGAAGGTGGCGAAAGAAGTGTACGAAGTAACAAAAGCAAAAACAAGTGAAGTGTGGTATATCCTATATCATAACACGGGTTCGATTCTTGGATCTGGCTAGTTTCTAGAGAGAGAAACACTAGAGAGAATATATTCTAGAGAGAGAAAGTGTTTTCTTTTGTAAAATGAATTATGACTAGCTTACCTCTTCCAAAGTTGGAAGAGGCTATATATAGAACTTACAATATACCGGGTATTTGTACCCGACTTAAAACTGAAAAACGTACTATTAACTATTAAACTACGAGCTATAATAAACAGTAAAATACACGGGGTGACTGAGTCTTTTTCAAATATCTAACAAAGTCAATAATTGAAGAGTCAACATTTAAGATTTGGGGTCTTATTACATTTTGGGGACAATTGTTATAAACCGAAATCTTTATTTATATTGTTAACAATTTGAAGCCACAGGCTTATGTAACAAACAAGTATTTTGTGCTATTGATCCATAAATGTAACGCCCTCGGATATTCAACATTCCGCTGCGACCCAGATTTGGGGGTGTTACACAATTCGAAATTTTTAGTAAGAAAATCCAAAATCAACTAGTATGTACAATAGTGTCAATAAGAACCGATCACGGTAGAGAATTTGATAATGAAGTGCAATTTGGAGAATTTTGTGATGCCAACGGTATTACTCATAACTTCTCGGCTCCACGCACTCCTCAATCAAATGGCGTGGTTGAAAGGAAAAATAGGACACTTCAAGAAATGAGTAGAACTATGTTGAACGAACAATCATTACCCCAAAAGTTTTGGTGTAATGCCGTAGATACTTCAACATATATACTTAACCGAATTCTAATTAGAGCCATCCTAGGAAAAACACCTTATGAAATCTTGAGAGGTAGGAACCTACCTCTTATGATTTTAGCGTGTTTGGAAGCAAGTTGCTTCATCCTAAAACACTTAAAGATACCTTACCAACATCGACCCAAGTCTTACGAGGTGTCTTTCTTGGTTACTCCCAAAATAGTAAAAGACTATATCATTCTTAATAAAAACACATAGAAAATCGAAAGAATCACTCAAACGTGACATTCGATGAAAACTCCTCCACCTGCCTTCTAAGACATCACCCTTGGTGGGATTTTGACCTAGATGAAGAAGAAGCTAATTAGGGAAATCGAAAAGAAAAATCTAGAAAACAACTGTTGAGGATGAATCTTAGAGATTGATGATGTAGTCATATATTAAGGTATCTATGAACCATCCTTAGAAAAGTCATCGGAAACACTTAACCAAAGAACCCTTAGAATCACATAGCCAAAACCCAAGCAAACTTTTATTGCTTTCTATTTTTACCCATAGAACTAAGAATGTAAATGAAGCCTTAGGAGATGAAAGTTGGATAGTCGTTCATGCAAGAAGAATTAAATCAATTCATTGCTAACGACGTTTGGGAGTTAGTTCCACAACCTAAGAATATGATAGTTATAGGAACTAAATGGGTGTTTAGAAATAAGTTAGACAAAAATGGTGTTATGTCTAGAAATAAGGCTATATTAGTCGCTCAAGGCTACAACCAACAAGAGGGGCGTCGATTTTGATGATACTTTACCGGTTGCTAGATTTGAGTCGATTAGGAATATTATTAGCTTATGCTTGCCGCATTCAGATTTTAAATTATTCCAAATGAATGAAAAAAGTGGTTCCTGAACGGTTTTATCAATGACGGAGGTGGGGGGGGGGGGGGGGGGGTGGGGGGGGGGGGGGTGGGGGGGGGGGGGGGGGGGGGGGTGGGGGGGGGGGGGGGGGGGGGGGGGGGAGGGGGTGGGGGGTGGGGGGGGGGGGGGGGGGGGGGGGGGGGGGGGGGGGGGGGTGGGGGTGGGGGGGGTGGGGGGGGGGGGGGGGGGGGGGGGGGGGGGGGGGGGTGGGGGGGGGGGGGGGGGGGGGGGGGGGGGGGGGGGGGGGGGGGGGTGGGGGGTGGGGGGGGGGGGGGGGGGGGGAGGGGGGGGGGGGGTGGGGGGGTGGGGTTATACGTGGCACAACTCCAGGACTCTTTGATTTTGAAAACCGAATCATGTTATAAATTAAAGAAAAATCTTTATATGGTCTTTTAAACACAAGCACCCAAAGCTTGGTATGATAGACTTAAGGCTTTTCTTATTAAAACATAATATAAATTGGGAAATGGTAGATAACACTCTTTTTACTAAAAAGAAATGTTCAAATCTCATCATTGTTCAAATATATGTCGACGACATTATATTCGGTTCGACTTGTCAAGACATGTGTGATGAATTTGCCAAAATCATGCATGGCGATGTTCGTAATATGCAATGATGGGTGAACTTAACTTCTTCCTTGGATTACAAATTAAAAACAAATGGAAGATGGTATTTTCTTTAATCAATCTAAGTATATTAAATAAATGCTTAAGAAATTTGGTCTAGAAGATTCTAAACCAATGAAAACCCCCATGTCCTCCGATACTAAACTCACGAAAGATGAAGAGTGTGAGTCGGTAGATAGTACCAAGTATCGTGGCATGATAGGTAGTTTACTATACCTAACGGCAAGTAGGCCCGATATCATGTTTAGTGTCTGCCTTTGTGCCCGCTTCCAAGAGGCTCCCAAAACCTCTCACCTAGAAAGCGGTTTTTTTTTATTGTTTTTTTTAAACGTATCTTCCGATACATTAAAGGCACTACACACTTAGGATTATGGTATCCTAAGGGGACCGGCATAGAAACCGTAGTATATGCTGACTCTGATCATGCGGGAGATTATGTGGACCGAAAGAGCACTAGCGGTATTTGTACATTCGTGGGATGTTGTTTGACATCTTGGTTCTCGAAGAAACAAACCGCTCTTGCTATATCCACTACCGAAGCCGAATGAATACGTAAGCGCCGGGAAGGAAAGAATGTCGAACAATGCTGTATGGAATGAAACAAGATCTCATCGACTACGACGTACAACTCGACGACGTTCCCATCATGTGCGACAATAAAGGCGTGATTGACCTTAGGAAAACCCGGTGCAAAACACTCCGTAGCCAAAACACATCAAATTCGTCACCACTTCATCCGTGATAATGTTCAAAAAGGACATATATCTATCAAAAAAGTACCGTCCGTCGACAACATTGCCGACATTCTAACGTGAATCGTTTAACTATCTACGTCTTGGTTTAGGAATGATGGAACACATTCCATAAATCATATTAAGAACGTTTCTCATTCTTCTGTCTCAATTCTAGTCCGTGTTCCATTCCGTGTCGTGACAACTTAAATACTTCATCCGAAGTACTTTAAGCATGTTTAATTCGCGAAATGCAATTTAAAATGTCACTCCTCTTCGCAAAACTTATGTCAAAATCTAGTTCAAAAACCCTCACTGAGGGCGGCCCCATATAGGCGGCCCCCAATATATTTGGGACCGCCAGGAAGATAAGGGACCGCCACCAGAAAGACAGAAATAATAACACTTAAACAAAAAATTTCAAAACTGAAAAACAAACACCCCCTTTCTTGCTGCCATTGACGACCACGAACACAAACCCACAAAATCTCAAAAATCAATCATTAAAACTTTAATTGAAGATCAAATCAACATCAATAATCATTCCTAACATCTCAAAGATCATCAATTGTAAGTCATTTCACTTATTTTCTTTCGATTTGAGTCTAGGGTTCATGATGAACACCAAAAATTGAAATTGGGTATTTTCCATTTTTCTTTCAATTTTGTTCAATTAAAACCACTAGGATACAATGTATAACTAATATGCTTCCCGTAGATATAGGATTTGCATACATTGATGAAGTTTGTCGAAAAATTATTTTTGAACCAAAACCCCAATTTCATCTTACAAATCACTCACGTTAGGAACACAATAAAACTGTTGTTATGCATTGTTAATCCAATTCAAAAACGTTTTTAAACGCATGCATAATGATCTCATGAACAAATTTCGAGATACATAATTCATATGTATTTTTCGACTTGTTTGGTTGAGCAAAATCAAACTAAGGAGCGTTTGGGTTAACTCTTAGGATTTTATATTTAGGTCGAGTTAATCGTTACTCCACATTTGTTGCATATAGGCACACACTAGGCACAAACTCAAAACATGAAAACAAGTATAAGTGATTAATATATGATCTTGTTACATTTACCTTAGGTGACAATGTCGATAGATGGAGACTTGATGAGTTGGCATATGGTGTCCCTTCGGATAGTCCATATCAAACCAACCCTCCTTCCATCAAGGACATCATTTCGTCTATTTGAATTGATCGAGAATGACAAGTCTGTCGCATCCGTCATGAGGAAGAAATTGATGTTCTTGAATATCAAGTTCTAACTCGTGAAATTGAACCAACTTTGAAACCTTTGGAAGAAATTATTCGGGAAAATGTCTTCTGTCTGGGGGGTAATTTTTCCTATGTTAGTGCACAATATAACTATGTCATGATTCTGCCTTGCTTTATGACACTTAGTTGAATTACCTGTATGTTTCTACTTGACTTATGAATGATATTTTTTTATATAGTCATTTGATTAGTTTGTATGATCTTGATTGAAATGGAGAATATCACTACACATCCATTCCATCCCTGTTCAAAAAATTGCAACTCAAAAGACTAATTTCTGAAAAATTTTAAAACCCAGAAAACGGCCTTAAATGATTGGGACGGCCCCTGATATATATGGGACCGCCTCTCCTAACTCCCCCCCCTTTAAGGGACCGCCTACTGCAAACATGTTTTTGCTGTCATTTTCTTGTTTTTTGAACCTTTGACCAATCAGTCATAATAAAGGCTAGTCATTTTCCAGATCATCAAAAAACAATTTCTTACACCTCAATTACTAGATTTCATGCTTTGCCATACTACTTCTCTATTAAACATTACCCTCTTCAACACTACTTTATCACCTGCAAAAATGTTTCTTTTTTTTCTCCTAGAAACTATGGTGAAAAGTCTCACAAATCAATCATTGATTCTTGGAGACACACTCATTTCTTACCATACTCACCTCCTTTATCTCCAAATCACTCTTCTACCTAATCTCCACCCAATCTCTCAATTCCTTGTTAACACTCCTATGCCACCTTCTCATAACTCACCAAATCCTACATCTTCCTCTTTACTCACACAAACCTCTATTCCAAATCTTAGTGAAAACCGCTTGCATGAACTTCTACACCTTTCAAATCTTCTTGATATCAATATCCAAACTTGGCAATCGATTAATTGTCATTTCACCTCCTTTCCTTGACCCAAGTAAAAAATCCTTTCACTCGGTACTTTTTGTCATTGTTGCTTGGGTACTCGAAAAGCATTCAATACTTTAAAAGATGACCTTAACCGAATTAAATCTCTCTTAATTGGGCCCTCAACTCTTTTTCCTTCATCCATCACTACCAACTCTCCTTGAAATATCTTCTTTGAAGTCAAGAATCATCTACTAGTCTACTCTCATTAGATGACTTAATATGTTATGTCTTAAGTTTGATTATGTATGCTTGTATTCTTATATATTGCTCTATGATATTATATGGGTTTATTTATGTATTTCAATGAACTTTATTTATGCTTCAAAATGTGTGGATTGAATCTTTAAGATATTTGTCATGCTATGTTTGCTTGCACTTGTACCTCTAATCTTGTTTTGTAGCAAACAAATTATCGTAAGATCGATCCCTTGGTGCCCCGAACAAGGGGGAGCTTACATCAAGGGGGAGTCTTTAATCGTCGACTTCTTTCTCTCTACTCAACTCGACGATCTGTCAACCTTTTTGGATTCGACTCTCAAAAAGGTGGGAGAAGTAGAATTAAACGCATTAATAATTTATAAACCTTTATATTTTATACTAAATTGAGATTTTTATTTTGTACAGATCATTCAAAAGGGGAAGATTGTTAATACAAATAATGTCCAAAAACGTTATTTATATTTTTTGACCTCTCAATGTTTTGATAATAACAAAATGTATAAACGTTTACGATAAAATTAAAAGTTTATAAAATTAATTATAATAAAATTCTATTTTTATGATTTATCAATTAAGGTATGGATAAACAAAAATCATTAAAACATGGATTAGTGATCAAGAAAATAATTTTTTTTCTTATATCTTATACTATCACAAAATGTTTTATAAAAATATAAAAACAAATTATTTATTAATTAAAAGAAATGTTTTATTAAAAACATAAAATTTGAATTTAAATTTTCCCCCCAAAATGGAAGGTTTGATGCAACTGGTACAACGGGTTTAGTAGTGGGTCAATGCTTGGGAAGGGGAAACACAATTATACCTATTAGGGTAATTATTTAATAGGCCTAGGAGTTCGAAGCACAACTGCAGCTGGTTTAGCTGGTGGTTCAATTGCAACTAGAACTATAATTGTACCTGAGGTCATTGATGATTGTATGTCTCCGCAACATACCGACAGTAGTGAAGACGAGACTGACCCCAACCTCCAAGTCATTGACTAAGTGAACCACCTGAATGCTTTGCTATGGTGTATTGGTTAATGTATGGAAGTCAAATGCTAGTTGTGTTTGTTATCTTTTAAATGTTATCATAATCCAACTGCTAAGCATGTAATAACATTCATATTTAATGAAATTCTCATAGAGCCTTGTTACGTTTTAGGGACGAGACGTGGAGTTAACATTAAATGTTGAAAACTTGACTAAATCAGAAACTTTCTATCTATTGACCCTTTTTAGGTTGTAGGGGCGAAACTTGTATTATGCAAAAAACAAATCCCACAATTTTTAGCATTTGTGTTGTCTTTTCATGATGATAGGGACCATAGGTGATAGTTTGTTAGTTATGCTTTGACTTGGGCAAGTCGTGAGTATCATTTAACTATGATATTTACCCTACTAGAAAAAAAAACTTTAGTTGTCGATTTCATCATTGCCAATTTGGTCTTAGATTCTCCTTTTCTATTCTTTATTTAATGATGTCTTAGGACTCATATACTCCACCAAATCATAACTTCTTTCCATTATATGTATTTTGGAAACATTTGAAAAAATAACTATCATTGATGATGTCACAAAAGCACAGAACACATGCTCGAGAAACCTATGCACTACCACATAAAGTCCTTACTAACGACGACCTTTTAACTGAAATCTTAATCTGATTACATATTCTCTGTATTCATCTTTTTACAACCGTATAAGGCTTGTTTTTTTATTACGTCTATTATCCATCTACTAGTCAGTTTAATAGGCTTCCGCATCCAAATTCCTCGCTTGATAATTCACCTTATTATAGAAGTGCTGGATTGAGAATGGCCTTTGATCCTACAAAATCACCGCACTACAAATTGGTGGATGCTAGACGCACATCTTGTGACATCGATATACAAATTTATTTTTCAAAGACAGGCAATGTAACATTCCGTATTTTCAGGTCATTTTATGACGCCATTTATTTCGTCATAATTTCACCATTTATTTTATTTTAGTTTCGTACGCGTTTACTTTTAATTCTTATTATATAGTTAAATCGCGTAAGCTAAAATTTATCATTTAATGTAAACGGACACCAAACGAATTAAAGTTTACGTCAAGCAAGCATTATTTTATTTTTACTAAAGTAATTATTATCTTTTATATTTTATTTTTATTTATTTCATAAAACGTTTACGTTTCGCAATTAAATATATTTAGGCATACCCGGGAGCACCAATGCCTATCTAAACTACAAGTACTAGTCTAGTTCATGATAACTTTTGACAAACATGGTTCCTTAAAACCCTCATTTCTAGCCGTCCTTTTTTTTCTTAGTCTTGGTCTCAAATAGTCATTTTGACCATTCATGCATATAAGAAATGATTATACCAGTAGCCTTAAACTAAAACCATCTATTTGTTTTCTCATACTAGCTCACGTCCCCCCTATCTCTTGGTCTTTGTAAATGCATTTGACTACTCTTGGATATTCATATACATACATTACTAGTAAATATAACTCTCATTTCTTAAGAAAAAAAACTACACTTTTCTCTCTTTTGGTCTCTCCCACCCACGGCTCACAACTCAAACACAAACACAATCCATAAAATTTTATTTACTAAGCATACAAGTAAACTAACATCATATCTAAGGTAGACCAATGTGTATTGAAGGTTTGAAGGCTTAGTTGGTATAAAAAAGGGGTTTTGTGAAAGTATTTCTTGGATAATACTTGGGTCTTGTTTGCTTATCATCTCCACTCATTTTGCTTAAGGTCTTCTAAACTCAATCTTGTTAATACTTCATTTACATGTTTTTTTTACATACTTGTTATCTTGTTACCACCACCTAGTTTTGTTCGTGTGTTTACAAGGTAAAATGGATATGTACATATACATATATACTACACGAACCATATGTATTTTCATAGTAAAATGATGCTAAGAATCCAAAGAAAACACTTGTTATAAGTATGGTATCATGTTGGTTTAAGTGGAAAATGTATAAGTATAAACTTGTAATTAAAAGTGTACTTAAGAAAGTGTGATTTAAAAACAATGTTATGGAATTGATTAACTTGGACTCATGGACCATATATATATAAGGCATATGATATAAAGACTTATGGAGGACTTGTGGAAAACTTGTGGTATTTTATTAGATTGAAAAGTATATAAAAACAAGTTTATATAATTAGTTATATAAAAGATATAAAGGGGCTGTTTTGGTTCATATTTTGTGACAGCCATATTGTGTTTTATAAAGATAGTACGTCTCATGACGATTCCAAAAAGGTAAGAAACTCGAAAAACCGATTTATAACGAAAAAGATACGACAAATATACGTTTTACGTTAATACCGGGTTTATAAAATAAATTTTATAAAAAGTTACTGTTCATCAGGGACATTTATTTTGGAAAACATCATTAATATGATAAAACTTTTAATTACGAGAACGTGCTCGAAAGAATCGCTAAAAACGGAGCTAAAACGAGTAAGATACGACGTTTCAAAGTTATCGAACATTATTCATAAAAGGTGAAAAACTATAAATGTTTCAGCAGCTACTGAAACAGTATTTCGAGGGCCTTCGGGTCCGATTGAGTCGAAGTGTAAAACTACAAAGTTGTTCGGAACAACATTTTACATAAACCTGCCAATTTTCATAATTTTCGGATGTATAGTTTGTAAACTAGACACTATTTCCTGAGATGAATAGTGTTGGTTCGTTTTTTTTATAAATTTTTGCGAAACATTTTGGAATCACTTAAATAATATTTATACTTGTTTTAAACTTTATAAATATTATTTTACAAAGGCGATTAAACTAGTTACGCGATTATACGAGTTCAAATACATGATTATTATTTATCAAATGCGATTTAAACATTATTTCACAAACACAATTAGATGGTGATGTAGCTATATAGAATTATATGTGGTTTTAGTTAATCAAAGTACTATATTACTAGGGAGTTTCATAATGAGGCCTCTTCGGGGTGGCGTATCGACGAGTTGTTGGATTTACGATTTAAAGTGTCCTAGCTCCTCATACGTCACTACATGACCTCTTAATTATGATAGCCCGAACGATAGTATGATGAGCTATACGACCTATAAATAATCAAAGTGTTTAGTACTTATACGACCTATATTGGATTAGGTTGCATTCGATCGTAAGCGTGACGCATTTTCTATTGTGAATACTTGTTGATTACCATTCACTCGAGGTGAGTTCGTAGCCCCTTTTTCTACTACTTGCTTTATTAAATACGGGGGAGATTACATGCTTGATTTCTTTGGACACAAGTGTTTTCAAAACTGTATGCTATTTCCTGATTACATTATTGCCTAAGTTACCGTATTGCCATTTAAGTCCCCTTTTATCATGAACCGTTAAATACCTGCTGGGTATACGCTAGTGTTATGGATAGATCTATCGGGACTGACCATCCCCGTCTGGGCTGTGGTTTCTAGTTGACCATTGACGCATTTAACATTTGAAGAAAATTCGTAGGATGTTTGGCAACATCTGTATTGAGAAAATTCGTAGGATGTTTTTGTAACATCTGTATCCGTGTTGGGGCACAAACCTCGAGTACTGGTTTGATTACAGTTTATTACGTTAAGGTTCGGTGTCATGAGCTTAGGGCAATAATACATGTTTTAGACTATTGAATGTGTTTCATAGTCTACTATTACTTCGATCTTGTGGTCCACGCTATTTCCTGATAAACCTATGAATTCACTCAACAATTTTGTTGACGTTTTAGCATGTTTTAATCTCAGGTGCTGAGGTATAAGCTTGGATGGGAGCCGTGACGGATATCTATTAGAGGGATTCTGATTTCTTAAATTCAATGAAATTTTTGTCTTATAAACAATCGTAATGTCTTTTTAACAAAAACTATAGGAGTCTAACGTGAAAACTCTGATCTTTTGTAATGACATCGAATGAAACTTATTTTTAACGTCCATTTAAGGTCGTTTTCTATATCTTGATTTTTGTACTTTGACGTAGCACCCCATTGTTACCTTTCCGCTGCGACCTGATTTTGGGGGTGTTACAGATGGTACCAGAGCCAAGGTTATAGGGAACTGGGTCATTTTCAAAACCTAGTCTATAACCACAAAGTTTAAAGATTTTCTTTTCTTTCATTTTTAAATACAGAATCCTTCATCGCTATCCGATATTCACGCGCGCGTATTCCCTGATCCTTACTTACTTTTCCGATTGTCATTATTGCATTATATATAATCTTAGATATATAATACTTCCGTTTTTTAAAAAAAAAAAGTCGTTCTCTTCGTTATCTTTTGGACATATCACTATCGATTTCTATGTCAAAGTATATAAATATGATTCCTGATTTAAGTTATGATATCAATGCTTAGACTTTATCCCTTTAGGAATTCTCGCTTAAATTTCTGTTGTACTTCCGCTTAAATTTATGTTGTACTTTTGCTTCAATTTCTGTTGTACTACATGATTTCAAGTATCTATCAAATTAACATATTATGAAAATGTCAATTATACTTTAACTCTCTATAAGTTTTTATACAAATCACTCCCACAATTATTAGGAAATTCTAACATAATTTATGACGAAAATGAGCATCGCATCGTTAGCCCTCAAATCTATACATTGAGGCCTGATCAACTATGTATAATTCAGGAAGGACATGCCCATGCTGAGAGTAGTCACCTTAAAACTTCTTGTCAAGGAAACAAATTTTCTATTCTGCATTAAGTTTTGGGTGAGTATTATTATTAAAACGCGTTTACTTTAGGAAATCGAATTAGTAACCATAACAACTAAGCAGACCTTCACTCCACCTTACTATATAAAGTCGACAAAAAAAAAAAGTGTTACAACTGACACGTTAAGCTGAAGGGAACAAATCAGCACTAGGAAAACAACAAAAAACGGCCTTGGTCCGCAACATAATTATTAAAAACCAACATCACAAATCATGAAACACCCAAGTTAATCATTTAGAAGGGAAAGCAAACGTTGTTACCAAACGAAATTATCGAAAGGCATAAATAAAAGTAACAAAAATATTTATTGCCACAACATCCATTTATTATCTTAGAAATAAGATTACATAAGAACATAAAGGAAATACAAGTTTTATTACAACCCTCCCCTAACATCTATTCCTTCCAAAAGAGATCTACGCCGATTGCAAGAACAATGAGGGGCACGAGAATTGCTAGAATAAAGGCCAAATACTAAAATCCTTCTTCGTATGGGAAGTAGGCAAGATAAATGCCGAATGCTATCGCGGTCGCCAGCGCCAAGAGCGTTGTGGTATATCCTATATCATAACACGGGGTCGATTCTTGGATCGGGCTAGTTTCTAGAGAGAGAAACACTTGAGAGAGAATATCTAGAGAGAGAAAGTGTTTTTCTTTGTAAATGAAATTATGACTAGCTTACCTCTTCCAAAGTTAGAAGAGGCTATATATAGTACTTACAATATACCGGGTATTCGTACCCGACTTAAAACCAAAAAACGTACTATTAACTATTAAACTACGAGCTATAATAAACAGTAAAATACACGGGGTGACCGAGTCTTTTTCTAATATCTAACAATCTCCCCCTAAGGGAGGTCACCCTTGAAAATACCAAACCTTAATCCAACTTCAGTCTATAGCTCGTTAGACATTGATTTCTCGTACATTTGGGAAAGTTATTCTTTTGATTCACTAAAGCTTATCTTAGACCGTGATTCTTCGAGGTTTCTTGAGATCATCGCCCAACTTAATCTTACATCATCTTGTGATGGATCGCCATCTTGTGCACTTGTGAAGAAATACATGACATCAGAGTTTGCGGAAGCTTTGACACCTTTATGAGGTCTTTCATAACATCATAACAAGTGTAGGTCGTGTCTTGGCATTCGGTTATTTACTTGACATCTCAGGAACTGGGAATTTCCATCTCCATCTTTAAGATATCCTGTAATGAAACAGTTAGTAATAAGATGGAAAATTAATTTGAATAGACAGTCTAACGTGATTTCTTTATGAAAGAATTTTTTGTAACACTTCGTGAGTTTTGATTGTTTGTCAAATGATAAATAACCGTTCAATTCTTATACTGGATCAAGTATTTAAAAGTTTGATTCTCGCAGACCGCACATTGTTTCTTTCTAGTTGACAACAGTATTCGATTTCTTTAGAATCGCATAGAAGTCAACCTACCAAGAGCTTGTTTGATGTTGGCTCTAGCAGCATTTCCATCTTCATTGTGAAAACTGTCGTTTCACTAGGATGTTCTGGCAATATCACAAGGATAAATGCGTGTAGGACTCTTAGGTTGACTTGTTTCCCAGTGTGTGAAGACAAGAGAATTGGATATGTGTGCTACGAGATTAATTGATGATCTCTTGGCGCTAGACTTAATGGTGTATTTTGGTTTTAGTTATCGAAGGCTGGAGCAGACTACTACCATTTCAATATCAACTAACTCAAAGTGAGAAATTCAATCGATAACGTGTTTAGTTTCCGTGAGAAATGAAACATAAATCTTTTAAAAGATTCTGAGTGGCTAGGGAGGGTTGTGCATTGCATCACTGGGTCCATGATGTCGATCTTCAATGTCAGCAATCATCTTAGTGATTCTGGCAGCATATGAATTGACCCGGTTTCTGCCTAAGTGAATGGAGGGCTTCTTTCTTTACACCCTTTATCTTTACGATTCTTTTTAATTCTTCAACCCCTTCAGTGCATACCGAGACTTCATGACTAGAACCTTGTTGGGTTTATTCCAGTACTAGCTCCATCTCCAGTCGTGGCAATTTTCCATATATTCTCACTTTTACTCCTTTTTCATGTCTTACCTAAGGTTCTACACTAAACTAGTGGATTGTCCCTCGGGTCAGATCCATTCCGGTTTTGGCTGGATCTTGGGAATATCCTACCATACCTAACCTTTAACTCACAATTTAAGTAAAATGGCATGGTCGGTCTTTTGGTACAGTTCTCCTTTCCATAAAACCGATTGAAAATTCAATTAAGGTACTTACGATATAAATATCAAAGCGTTTAGTACCTCGATTGTTTTTGACAATTTTCACAAACGCTCCCCCTCAAAATGTGCTTCGGTAACCGAAATTGTTTAGCACGTTTGGGCGGAGTATATGAGTCCTCATAATCACTGTTCTTTAATTATACACTATATTAATCACATTTCTCCCCTTATCAAAAATATTAACCCTTTGACATTTTGGATATCAATTGATTTAAATTGTTCTAAAATTTAGGAGAAAAGTGTGTCTTTACTCATAAGTCTGTTTATTAAAAATATACTGCTCCCTCATCGTTGTGAGGGATATCAATACTCACTACACTTTAATCATTCAAGAGATTTATCTAGATACTAATGTACAATAGTATATTATTTACTATAAGAGTTAAGATTAACTTCTGATGTGTAATGAGATGTCGTCACGTTGTTCTGTTGATCAGCTTGTAGTCATTATCTTCTTATTTCTTTCCTCAACAAAGCTTTCTAGACTCGATAGATCCTTCTGATATTGTTAGTCTTTTCGCGATTGCTGTGATGAAGTCTTTGCTTCTTCTCTTGTCTCCTCTGACACTCCTCAGTCTCCATTGCCCTTATTGTACTCGAACAGAATAGAAAATCTCTTTACCATTTTGGTCCAGCTTTTCATGGACTCTTGTCTATGTCCCATCACTTAAACTTGTGAGCTCATTCGCCTCATCAGCTTTCTTTGATCATTTTGTCTCTGTAGACAATGATCTTGGTTAGGGACGATAGTATAGTCTTCTTTGGATAGTAATAGTCGGCTGCATCCCAATTAGGTTATTCATGGTTGATCTTTGATTTGTATTAACTTTAATCCGAGTGTAAGTTTCTCCCCACACGATTTCTGCATCACCAGGTTTTCTTATCCAATTGTTGATACTGCCGTTGTGAAGACTAGATATTGTCTGTATTAGGCAGGTATGGTTGAGCTTTTCTTGAATAGTGAGAAGGAACAGATCTGCAAAATTCATTTGGATGAGATTTTTGAAAATCCTTTTCCGTAGATCTTGTTTTCTGATATATCAGCTCGGCGAAGAATTATCTTCTTAAGTAGTTGTATCCATATTTTTCAATACACTTAACACTGACCACACTTGAGAATTCGCCCATCTGAGATCTGACGTGCTTCACGATTCAGAGGACTCACTGTCGTTTGTTGATATTTGATATAGAATTTCCTTCCTCCTAAACCACCAGTGTCGTGATGCCATTAGACCGCACTGAAGTCAATATTCGCGTTCACTCTCAACCCACATCGATGGAACTTAATTCTTCAGGCAATGTCTAGGTTAACGGGAGCCGCTTGAGCTTGGATATGGATAAGGCAATTTTTTGCTCTTTGTCACCTGTCATCAGATATTTTAGATCCTTATTGAAGAAGAATTGTGGTTGAATAGTTACCTGACCTGGTGGACCTCCTAAGGGCAGTGGTTCATACATATTTCTCAGAATTTGATGACCCTCAGGATTACTCAATCAACCCTTATTTGCAGCTGCTTATGGCATTCAATCCAACTGATAATTGAAGAAAGACATATTCTGTGAAAGCTTTAACACCGGTTGAATGCTGGTATCTTCTAAATCAGCTTTGCAGAGCTTCGTCTTTCCGTTCATCTGCAGAACCATTTGATGAACGACCCAATATCATACGTCTTCCTTTGAAGCTTGTTTTCCTCCGGAACTTTAAACGTTGTGGCGTATGCATTTGCCCAGTTATGTTCTGGTTCCGAGAAATCATTTGGGGGAATGGTCCATTCTGGTTCAGGTGTAGCAGGTCTCTCGCTTTCTGGAATCGGCTTAAACCACGTAGTGGTCGACACCTTGGGAATGTGAGCATTGTCAGTGTCCTCCATATCTGAGTCATTCCCTTCATCCTGCTTTGAAATGTCATCTGAAGATTGTTCAGAGTGGGTTCTGATTCGGGATCATATCTGTGCATAGAAGAAAGTAAGCACCTAATCTCTGTGCCAGTGATATGCCATCAAGTTTGAGGGTGAGAGCTGGATGTTGTTTGGAAGCAGATGCATCAGACTCCCTTGGCTTCTTTGAACTTTGGTCATCATCTTTCGGAGGAGGTTTAGCTGACCCAGATTTTCAGAAGAGGGCAGATCAGATCTTCTTTTCTTTGTGAACTACCTGGTTTGATCCAGCGACGGGCCTTCATTATCTTCACTCGCTCTTCATCATCTCACTATCATGATTTTCTTGTGGTCTTTCACCTTTTCTGCAACTTCCTTATCCATGGCGTCTTCATCCGCTTTCAACAAAGCTTCCATGAGAGCTCTTGGTAAGACGGTAGTTGTCGTGTTTTGTTTGGCAGATTCTTCTCTT
Organism: Tanacetum coccineum; assembly: GCA_026074375.1. Lineage (NCBI taxonomy): Eukaryota > Viridiplantae > Streptophyta > Magnoliopsida > Asterales > Asteraceae > Tanacetum > Tanacetum coccineum. The sequence continues at coordinate 3,794 of BQNB010120682.1, read as the reverse complement.
TTCATGTGCTGAGGTAGGCACTTTTAGAATTCAAATTCTTCAAGATTCAACTTTTTCAGTTGAATGATCGAGTAAGTTGAATCTTGGTTTGCTGCCCTTATCTTGTTCCTTTTTGGCTTTGTAATCTCATTCGGAATCTTTTCGGATTCTTGATCCTTGACAGGACTCTGGGCCAAGGCAAACACAGATGTATTTATCGATTAACTTGCAGTTTTAGTTCTTTTTAGTGTGTTGTTCAAGACCTTAAGGAGAGCAATCATCAAGTTTTGTTCCTAGATAATTTAACAGCCGTTAAGGAACTTGGGGATCTTATTGAAGCTAAACAACAGCAGAGTGATCAGTCTTCTTCACTTCAGACATCTCTTGCTCCAATCTTGCCACTCTTAACTGAAGGCAATGAATGGAGTGATTCAAGAGAGATGTTGGTGATTGTTGTTGTTCCGTGTTGATTGGTGGACAGGAGTGACCAGTAATGTCGGTTAGATGAGAGACCTTTGTGAGGAGGGAATCATGGAGGAGTTGAAGTTAATGTCTGTGACTTGAATCAGGTATGGTGGAAATCGGATCCTCTCTATCTTAGATTTTATCCGGATCATCTCTCGGTTGGTTTGTATAAAGAGAATTGATCACCAAAGTTAAAAGTGTCATCAAGATTTTTCATGGGAAGACATAGTAAAATCCAGAAGGATTTCTGGTTATCATCGATGCACGTTCGTCTGTAATGAGCTTCAGGTTTTTCAATGTACTTTGGGTAGGCTGTGGCGAGGAATTCATCATCTATGTGCTCAGGGTTTGGTCCAGCAAGAGACACATGTAATTTTCCAGAGTCTGATCCAGTCTGGTCTTCTTTCATGGGCTCAGGGTCTGGTCCAGCCAAAGCCTCATGCGCCTTTACAGGGTCTGATACAGGAATGCTTACTCCTGATGTTACGGTAGACGAGTCTACTTCACCTTGATCTTTGTCATCTTTAGGAGCAGCGGTTTCTGTTTCACTTTCTGTTCGTTCTGAATCCGACGTGGATGAAGATTCATGGATCACCTTATCTGATGTGTCATCATCGGGTTGAGAAGAGGGTCCAGTTGTCGAATCAGGAGGAGTTTGATCACGCCTAACAAGGATAAACTGATCAGTAGTTCTTTTCTTCTTTGACAGATCGACCAGGGAATGAGCTACTTGTTCTTCAGTTACAACGGCCTTTCCCTTTCCCACTACTTCATGCAGTTTGGGAGTTGCTTCTGACACTGGATCCCTGATTTTTACTCCTCCAATAGGTGCCCGACCTTGTGGCAGAAAGGCTGGATCCATGCTAAGCTTGATAGCACGTTCCAGGTCTGCATCATCACTTTTCTCCTTCTCCCTTTTCTTGAGGTGATTTCCAACTCAATTCTTAGCAGTTCAAAGATAGGATCATAATCTTCTCTTTGAGGATTAGATTCTTGTTGGCTTCATCTTCTTCGTCAACAAGTTGAAAGCAGGCTTTCCCTTTTAATTTTCTGTGGGAAGCTTACGCTTTGGAGGGTTTTTTGACGGAGGAGGAGCTGGCTTGGTTTGTTTACTGGTGTAGGTGGTTGTCGGCTTTTTGGGAGTAGATAGCCGCTTTGTTGCTGGTAGCACGCTTGCACTTTCTTGAGGGGTTATTCTTTGTATTACTCAGGCATCATTTTCAGATACTTGGGATAATAAGAGGATTGGTATTGAATGTTGGCTTCAGTTATCAGGGGATCGGGTATTGCCATTCCATTACTTAACTGACTCACCTTTAGGGACAAATTGAGATTTCCTAAGATTTATTATCTCCAGCTGTGCCATGAAAGCAGATTCAGGACGACGATGGATGTTGTTGGTTACTTGCCAAGTAATAGATTATCACTTTGGAAACAACCGTCCATAAAGGAATGAGGAGGAGGAGTTTCTTTCTTCTTTGGGTTCTTTTACGTGATTCTTGATACACTCTAACAGGGTCCTGGCTTTGTGGCTTGCTTTGTGTGAGAAAAAATTGTTTTGAATTCCCTTGAGTAAATCTTCCCATATCAGCTCTGCTATGATCAACATTAGTTTGAGTGACGATTCCCACAGCATTTTGCGAACTGGGTTGTCTGACGGTCCGGGTGTGTCACAGCATATGTCTTTCTTGTCAAGCATACTGGTTGAGCAAGGATTAGAATGACTCCAAGGTTGATACACATAATTAGTCCGTAGACTGGAGGACAATTTATACAGGTTCAGGATTTAACCCATCTCATTTACAAAATCAATACCGTTGTCACTGGACGGAGGTAATTCAAAATAATGGGCGTGAGTGGGTGACAGGAGTAATCACTAATGCCCGTTCTGAGAAGATCGCACTTAGATCTGAACCAATTGTTTCATCAAGTTGACCATACTATAAAAACCACAGTTTCTCGTTATTATGACATTGTATTCCAGAAAACTATTACAGGTAGACATAGCAGAACATTTGCTGAGGGAATGTCAATGTTGGAGGAAGTTGGTAGTTCTCAGAATGGTCTACTGATATCTGAAAAGACGGGGTTCTTTTGGATCTTTTGTGCACTTGATCTGTAGTTGCTTTTCCCGATTGTTAACCACTGAGAGCGAGGTACAATCTGCTCATCTGTTCTTGTAGGAGGTTGAGCGGGAACATTTTGTTCTGCCATCGTATTCTGCAAATGAACATTTAACAAAGAGGACAAACATTGCAGAGAAACGAAGTTAGAGAGAACGTTAGCATTGATAAAAGTCATGTAACAGCACGATTGATTAAAACAGTTGTAACTCTGGTTTGATTAATCTCTACTAATTATCCAACAGGATCAATTACTTGTTAACTAAGCCCGGATGGGGTTTAGAAAAGCAACTGGGTCATTCGAATGGGCCTTGATAGATTATTGGGCTCAAATGGGTCAAAATATGAAATTTAGCCCAAACCGCCGCTAGGCAGAAAGCCAACTCGCCGTTAGGAGAATTGAGCAAACCGCCGCGAAATATTCGACCAAACCGCCGAGAGACGGCGGTTTACCTGAAGGATTAAAATAATAGAAAAATTATAGCAACCCGCTGTTCAGACAACCCGCTGTTAGACAACCCGCCATAAGGCAACCCGCTGTTGGCAACCCGCTGTTGGCAACCCGCCGTTAAAGCAACTCGCTGTAGTCAACCCGCTGGTTTGTCAACCCGCCGTTAAAGCAACCGGCGGGTTGAGTACTTTATTAATAAATAATAAAATAACTAACCCGCCGTTAAGAAAACACGCAACTCGCATCCTAAGGCAATCCTATGATATAGATACACATTGCTACCTTCTTTTCATGAAACACACATATTTCTACTTCTAAAACTCCAACCCGCCGTTAAGAATCAAGGGGAAGTCATTCATTAATGTTTGGGATATATATCCACACATCAAAACCTATTCATATCTACCTTATGAACAATTCCCAGTAACTAAGTCGCATCTTACAACACTACATTGGCATTTAAGGCAAAAACGACCCTAAATCTATTTTTCCTACACCTTTCAATGTGTATTAGATCGATTCCTTTGATATGCACATATAATGAATGATATAGATAAAGGATCTATGATTACCTTTGCGAAAAACACTGAAAATCGGCGATTTGAGAAATCGTTCTTGGCGGCGGGTTGCGAGTGTGTGTGTGTGTGTGTATGTGTGTGTGTGTGTGTGTGTGTGTATGTGTGTGTGTTTTTCTTTGACCAGTTTTTATAAGTTTTGACCAAATGGCAACTCACCGCCTATTTATACTCCTAAGTTACATACTTGGCAGATTTGGT
>BQNB010120681.1:0-20590 GCA_026074375.1 Tanacetum coccineum | reverse complement strand
CTTTTCGGAATCGTCATGAGTCGTATTATTTTATAAAAACATAAAATCCTTTGTTTGGAATTCGAAAACCTACTGACCCTATACGATCTTTTATATAACTTATTTATATAATATATTTTATATATACTTTTCAACCTCACAATTTATCACAAGTCTTTTATAACTATATATATCACATGTTATACATATAATAATGTCCATAAGTTCATATTTGTCCAAGATCATCAAGATCATAAGTTATTAACTTTACATGAAATCATAAACTTTCTTAATTAACTTTTAATTACAAGTTTATATATGAACTTTTTATGCTTAAACCGAGATTGTACAAGACTTATATATCCTTTATTTCATGATATTACCAACATCATAATATGTGAGAAAGTGTACAAAATCATAATCACAAGTAAAATTATATTTTTCATGTTCAAAAGTATTCCTAATGGTGATTTCACTATATAGCACATCATATACATAAAAACTCATAAACTAAAAGCATAAAGGTTTAAAGTAGACCTTATGATGTATGATGATGATGAGAAACAAATGCTAAACCCGTGTTTAGCCTAAAATCCAAGCTTGCACAAAGAAAACCCTTGTTTTCTTAATAAGAACCCTAGCTTTCCTTTTTCTTGATTATTACTTGAAAATGCTTAGCCAATGCTTGGAAATACCTTAGAATGTCTTATAATGGATGTGTATAGAAGGGTATAGGTTGAATAAAATTTTGTATGGGTTTGTTATAAAGGGGTGCTTGTGCCGTAGCTTATATGTGAGCAAGAGGGAGTATTTGTTTGATTTTTGCTAAGTGTTTTTGCTTGTATGAGTTACTTGCATGTATACTAGTATTATATAAGTGTTTACTAGTCAAAAGATGCAATAGGAGTCCAAGGAACAAGTCCATGGTCTTAAGGAAAGTTGTTGGTCAAGGAAACAAAGATAGGTTAGGTTTTAATTGCAAGAGTTGTACATTTGACCAAAGTGTAAGATTTCTTTCATTTTTTTGTATATAACTCTTTAATTTCGGCCAATATAAGATATATGTGATGTTGTTGAGTAATTTTTATGTATTGGGTATAAATGTGGGTATTTGTTGAAGCGTAGAAAAGTTTTGGTGGTTCCGGGAGTGCCTAAACGCAATTTATCGCGAAACGTATACACTTTACGTATCCGATAAAAATAAAATGAACAAAGTTAATAATTATTCTCAAAATAATTATATAACCCTTGCTTGATGTAAACATTTAATTGTTTGATGCCTGTTTACATTGAACGTTAATTTTTAACTTACGCGATTTAAACTTAATTCATGAAATCACAAGCAACCGCGTACAACACTAAAAATAAATAGTAGATTTATTGACGACGTCAATGACTTGAAAACACCGGGTGTTATAGACTTCCCCCGTTAAACGAGCCTTGTCCTCAAGGCTCACAATGCAGCACTTGACGACGATGCGGTCTTGGTGAAGAGGTGTGGGTATTTCTTCTTGAATTGGTCTTCACGTTCCCACGTGAACTCAGGACCTCTCTTGGAGTTCCATCGAACCTTGACTAATGGGATTCGGCTTCGCTTCAACCGTTTAACTTCACGGCCCACTATTTCTAATGGTTCCTCAACAAAATGAAGCTTGTCATCAAGATGAAGTCCATCCAACGGAACGGCTAATGGTTCGTCGGCATGACACTTTTTCAGGTTAGACACATGGAATGTATTATGAACTCTACTCAACTCTTCAGGAAGATCGAGCTTGTAAGCAACCTCTCCAACCTTTTCTAACACCTTGAAAGGTCCAACATACCTAGGGTTTAACTTCCCCCGTTTGCCAAAACGTACAACCCCTTTCCAAGGTGAAACTTTAAGCATAACTTTATCCCCGACTTGGAATTCCATTGGTTTACGTTTCAAGTCAGCGTAACTCTTCTGTCGATCACGAGCGGCTTGCATCCTTTGCTTGATGATTTATCTCAGTGGTCTCCTGAATTAGTTCTGGACAAGTATTTGAGCATTCTCCACTTCAGTCCAACAACAGGTGTGAACGACACTTTCTCAATAAGTGCTTCGAATGGTGCGGCCTTGATGCTGGCATGATAGCTATTGTTATATGAGAACTCGACTAATGGCAAATGGTTAACCCAACCCTTTCCAAGTCGATCGCACAAGCACGCAAAATCCTCGAGATTTTGAATGGTCTCTGCTTTGCCCATCTGTTGTGGGATTGGTACGCAGTACTCATATCTAAATTAGTACCCAAAGCATTCTGAAAGTGACCTCCAGAAATTTGATGCGAATCTCGGGTCACGATCACAAATGATTGAGACGGGTATTCCATGCCTAGTGGACCACCTCCTTTAGGTACAATCTTGCAAGTTTATCCAAAGGATCGGTCTCTCTTATTGGTGTGAGATCGCAGACTTAGTGAGATCGGTCAACGATTCACCCAAATTGTGTATTGCCTGAGACGTTTGGAAGCTTCGTGACACCATCCTAGTGATGTTGTTCCACTTCTATTCGGGTATCTTGGCGTTGTACCAACAATCCTGTTGGCCTTTGATGTCCGGCCTTGACCTTAGCACAGGTCACCACTTGTTACCATAAGTGGCTATGTCGGCTTTCTGTTGGGCCTACCAATCTAGCTTCTTCATGTATGGTACATTTTGTCAGAACCGGATGAATAGCGTATTTTGATTGTGGGATTCGTGCATGATCACAGTCCGCAAATCGCATAACAGGTAACCAGCTCTGCCATTGAGGCACAGGGTTCATCCGCACGATGGTTCTCACTTTTGTCTCTAATTGCTTCTGGAAATTTAGACATTTTCAATCAACATTCCCCATCGTCTTCACTCTTAATGTTCTCTGGTTTCGCGCTTTGGTTGAGCCATTTAGATCTGTTTTGGGAAGATCCAAGTAATAGTCATGACTGAAGGCTCGAACTACTGAACGATGGTTCTTGTTCTTTCTGCTTCAAAGCATCAGCAACGACATTTGCTTTTCCCCGGGAGTGATAACGATATCGCTATCGTATCACGTAGCAACTCCTAAACCATCGGCGTTGCCTCATGTCAACTCTTTTTGATCTAAATGTGTTGCAAATCTCTTGTGATCGGGGAACACGCTACACTTAGTTCCCGCTTTTAAATAATGTCTCCAGATCTTAAGAGCGAACACCACTGCACCAAGTTCCAAATCATGAGTTGTATAGTTCTTCTCATGAATCTTCAACTGGCGTGATGCATAAGAAATCACTTTTTCTCTCTGCATCAATACAGCCAAACCCTTTTGAAGTCATCGCAGTTTGCGATGAAATCTTCGCTTCCTTCAGGTAATGCAAGGATTGGTGCACTGCACAGTTTTTGCTTCAACAGTTGAAAAGCTGCTTCTTGTTTATCGCCCCACTCAAACTTGACCTTCTTTTGGAGGTAAGCTTAGTCTAGTTTGACGATGTTCGAAAAACCCTTCAAATGAATCTTCGTAGTACCAGCAAGACCTAAAAATTGCCGAATCTCCCGTTGGTGACTTAGGATGTCAATCCTTGATGGATTCAATCTTGGCTGGCTCACATGAATGCCTTCACTATCGATCACGTGACGAGGGAAACGGTACCTTAGGGAATCCAAAATTCACATTGAAAACTTGGCATACAACTCCTCCTTATTAAGCAATTCAAGATTTGCTTAGGTGTTCTTTATGTTCTTTCCTATTCTGCCGATTATATCAGAATATCGTCAATAAAGACATCACGAATTTATCTAGATATGGTTTGCAGACCCGATTCTAGGTCCATGATACGGCAGGTGGCGTTTGTAAACCCAAACGGCATAACTTGAAATTCGTAATGGCGTAAGAGTCCTGAAGGCTGTTTTCGGGAATGTCTCTTCTCGACACCCTCAATGTGGTGATTAACCTGGCCTTAGGTCAATTTGGAGTAAACACTCGACCCTTAGAGCTGATTAAATAAAATCATCAATTCTTGGGAGAGATAGGTTCTTCACCGTTAGTTTATTCAAATTCCCGGTAATCAATGCCATCCGAATGACCATCTTTCTTCTTGACAACAGATCGGGCTTCCCAGGGTGAGGAACTGGGTCTAATAAAGCCTTGTCGGATAGCTCTTTCAGTTGCTCAGAAACTCTTTCCATTTCGGAAGGCGCCAATCGATAAGGAGATGCCCGTGCCAAGGTGCAACACCAGTACCAAATCAATTTGAAACTCCACTTGTCGAGTGGAGAAGACCAGGCAAGTCTTCAGGAAATACTTCAAGAAGTATTGTTGAACTATTCGGTAGTCCTCAAGTCGCTTCTCTTCTCTGGGATTGTCTTCAACCTCTTTTGTTAGTAACATGTGCCAGCAAGATAGGAAACCCTTTTTCATGTACTTTTGCGTTTTAGTTTTCTATAATTGCAAGAAATGATGTTTAATCGTGTTTTTTTTTTCCAAAATTTCTTAATTTTTCCCTGGGTACTTCCATCACCGTTGTTGATTAAGGTTTTTATTTTTCCAGGAATGCGACAATCTTCTTGGCACACACCAATGACCGCTTGTACTTCGCAACCTCCCATACCGATTATAGCATCGAAACTACAATTGTTCCTACAGGCATTAATTTACGGTTGAATTGGTGTCTTAGGAAGTTTAATGTGCAACCCTTAAGTATAGTGTTTAACCAATTATCCTTCCGTAGCTAGTTCGACATTCATAATATTGGATTTAGAGTAGATTGGCGTGATGTCAATTTACGGTGCTAAATGCAGTAGACACAAAGACTATCGTTCGGCTACTGTATCAAACAAGATATAAGGCAAATCGGGTTGTTTAGAAGAAAAGTACCCGCAATGACGTTGTCTGATTGCCCCGCTTTCCAATCCATCCCTTCGCTGGAGCCCTATCATTCCCAGCTGATTACACGATTGCCTTTGTTGTTTTCCATCTTGGACATTCCTTCTTAAAGTGCCCCTGAACTCCGCACTCAAAACAAGTAGGTTTCTGACCCGATCCGGTGCCCTTCTGGTTGTTAAAGTTGTTGGCATTTCCCATACCCCTACAGTCACGGGCGATGTGACCATATTTATTGCATTTATAGCACTTTGGAGCACACGGACCTTCATGGTGGTAATTGCATTTTGAGCATAGGGGCCTAGATCCCCCATATTGTTTCTTATCACCCGATCCAGCAGTGTATGCCCTGCCGGTGTTTTGCCTCTTATTTTGTTGTTGTTGTTGATTCTGATTGTTTCGGGAAGTGTTTTCAAACTTCCTCTTGTTTTCAGCTTGTCTTTCCGCCATGGTACTGACTCTCTTGTCCATCAGTTCAGTGGCCATCTCGATAGCCTCTTGCATGGTCTTTGGCTTTGAAGCTACGATGTTTCCATGGATCATGTCGGGCAATCCCCCGACATACCTTTCAATTTTGTCTGACTCCTCAGGGAACATCCTCACACAGAGAAGTGCTAGTTCTTGAAAACGTTGGTTGTACTTGACCACATCCGTACCTATCACTTTCAAGTTCCACAATTCAGCCTCAAGCTTCTTCATTTCGTTTCGTGGACAATATTTGTCGGTCATCTTCTTCCTTAGATCGACCCAAGTCATTGAATATGCAACATCATGAGTAACAGTCATAACATGGGAATTCCACCATGTTAGAGCACTTGCTAAAAGAGTACAAGTAGAGAACTTGACCTGGTTTTCCACCGAGCAGTTGCTTATTCGGAAGACAGTCTCCATTCTTTCAAACCATTGGGTTAACTCAACCACTCCCTTAGTGCCCTTAAAATACAGAGGTTTGCACTTCATGAAATCCTGGTAAGTGCACTCTCGAGCAACGCGTTCAGATCCCCTGACACCCGTTCCCGAAGTATGGCTGTCAATGCCATTCCTGGTTGCGTCACGTGCGGCCAAAACGGCACTGACACCTTGGTCTATCATAGCTTGGAGTTGAGCATTAGTGACCGTAGTGGTTGTGGTTGCTGTTGGGGCTGGTGTTGTTGTGACCGGTGTTGACCTCGTGGCTCGTTTTGGGGCCATTTTCTTCAATCACAAGAAAATACAATATCCGTTAGATTTCATAAAATCATAACCATGACATGACATATCCATGATAAATAAAGTGAGATCGCATCACACAGTGAAATGTACAACTGAATTGTAATTAACAATGATAAAACCAAATCGACATTCATTCATCACAAATTCGATTCTAAACATGACATAATACCACCATTCCATATATAACTGGAAAACATACATGATTGGTTCTGATACAAAATGATCATAATGTTTAGGTTACAACAAAAAAACATAATAACCCAAGCTTACTAGGGGGATTAACCTCGTATACATAGTAGGCTAAATACAAAACGACTAGCCATAACAAAGTCTAATCTAAGAACTGCTACCAGCCTCCTCTGGCAGCTCTGGCTGTGCAGGACCCCCAGCGGGTCCCTGCTGTCCCTGTAATGCAGTAACCTGCCCCTGTAATGCCATCACCTGTCCCTGTAAAGCTGTCACCTGCCCCTGCAGTGTGGTGACCAGTCCCTGAAGTGGAATCATCTCTCTCTGTAGTGTCTGCATAACAGTCAATGTCTGAATAATCTGCTGCTGTCGAGTACGATCAGCAGCTCTCAACTCTCTCATCTCCTCACGCCTCCCGCGGTCTGTCTCTAGCAAATCTGAAATCGCTCTCCGTCTACTACGATCCGCTGACTGTAACTCTGTGATCTCTGACATCTGTGCATGAACTGTGGTGCGTAGTGACATAACCTCTGCACGCGCAAGATCACTCGCATCCATAGATCGTCCCCAAGCCTCTCTAGACATCCTAGCCTCAGTCTCCATCAAAAGACGTGTATGTGCATGTGCACGTCTGTCTCTAAACAGCATATTGACCCGACTGGCCAATAGCTGTCTCTGGCTCTGCTCATCGTCTAACATCGTGTAGATCTCATCTGTGTCTCGCCTAACCATAGACTCAAAATCTCTCACGTGTGCACCCAACTCTGTGTCAGTACTAACTGGAGCTCCCTGTAGGGTCTCAACAATCTCATCCCATGAATCCGTGATCCCATATCCAACATATCTCTCTAGGTCACGCCTGATCTCCCTGTCCATAGTGGCAACAAAGCCGTAATCTGCCCTAAGACCTCCAGCTGGTCTAGCAGCAGCAGCGGCGGAGCTCTCTCCTACCTCGTATCCGGGACCAAGAGCTATACCTAACCTCTTCCGAGGTGGTAGGTTAACCTCGGGTCTATCCTCTCTATGACTGGCAGAGGGTAACAACAATGGTGGTAATGAAGTAGGAGCTGATGTGGGCATGGGTGGTGGTGCATCTGGTCTGGTGGGGGAGAGTATAAAGGGTGGTGGTAATGGTAGAGAATGAGAAGTAGCTGCAGCCTCAGCTCTCATCCGAATCGTGGCAGCTCGATAGCCCAATGAACGAATAAGACTAAGAGGTGGTGCTGTCAATACAGGTGAGGGTGGTGATAGTGGGAAAGGAATCTGGGGTGGTGATGAAGACCATGGAGATAGTGGTGATGCTGGTAGGGAAGATATAGCAAGCAGTCTGGCAACCTCAAAATCAGACCATGCTGGTACAGGTAATGGCTCTGGAATAGTAATCTTAGCTGTCATACGATATGCAGGTGAAGGTGGTGGTGTGGCCGCAGACTCATCAGTCTCAAACGGCTCAGTCTCCTCTGCAGATGGGGCAGTAGCTGGTAAAGCAACAACTACAGGGTAGGCAGGAGCTGGGTGCTCCTCCTCCGCCTCCTCGTCAACCTCAACATCCATCTCATCATCCTCATCCTCCTCATCGGCGTCGATGTCCATATCATCGTCCTCATCCTCCTCGATGTCCATCTCATCATCTCCGTCATCTCCTCCATCAGCAGGATAGTCGATAGGATCCTCCTCAGGGTCCTCATCGTCATCCTCCTCCGGATCTGCCTCAGGATCAGTCTCTGGAACATAATCAGGTGACTGTGCAGTGGGTGAGGCATCCTCAGCACCTGGCTGATCCTCAGCAACAATCTCATCGTCAGCATGCTCTGGACCTGGAACATAATCTGGCGAAAGTGGTGCCTGCTCTGGCTCCTCAGGGCCAGGCACGTAATCTGGAGAGGGTGGTGCCTGAAGAGCGGCCTCCAAGTATGGGTCCTCTGGTATGTAGGGTAGCTCAAGGTACTCGTGATCATCGTCTCTCGGTGATCCTATGTCTGATAGATCCTCAAATGGGCTGGAAACCTCCGTGTATGTGATCCCCGATTCATCTGAATCTGACATGACTAAATCTGAAAATTCAAAATAGCTTATATTAGTATTTAATATAAGACTCTTATAGTAATATACATTTATAATCATAACATGTATATCAATTATGAATGCATCTAGTCCAACCAACTAATGCAACAAGTAGTGTATGCATGAATGTATGCACATATGTATGTCCCGTGTAAACCCCTTTGTTATAAAACAACTTTTGAAAACGGTTATAGTCCAGCAAAAATATTTGACCTGGTTCTCTATAACCTTGGCTCTTGATACCAATCTGTAACACCCCCAAATTGGGTCGCAGCGGAATAAGGGTCCGGGGCGTGTTACTTCTCAGATCAATAACACAAGATGTATATAGAACGACCAAAAAGTCGTTTAAAACTGATACATTGGATTTTAACAAAGTATTTGTTACATAAGCCGAAGCTTCACTTGTCCACTTGTTCAAAGTACAAAGATTTCTAGCCCATACAGTTATACAAAATGTATTGCGACAAAATCTTTAATGCATGATATCCCAATCAAAACCACCAATGTATCCCTTGTACCTCTTGCTTACTGATCCCCTGAAAAACATTTCTTTAAAACGTCAACAATAATGTTGGTGAATTCATAGGTTTGATAAATCATATATTGTAGGACCACAAGATTTCCCAAGTGTATGATAATGCAACAGATGCAGACATCATATAAATGTAATTACGTTGCTCTAAGCTCATGACACTGAAGCTTGACGTGTATGAATACCAAATTAATGGCCTACATTTCGTGGTGCATGTTTCTAAAACCCGCACATCCATATTCGACAGGGTATACGTTCGTTTGTCCTAGTGATAGCCAATCACCCGGAACGGGGGTTGTCAAACCCATGATCTATTAATAAACATTGCGCCTCAGGTCCCGCAATTGACAAGTTCAGGATTATGGCCAGATTTATGGGTTATCGCTACTTAGAGCAAACACGTTAATCATAACATGAAACTTAACCACTTGTGTCATTGTAAAGCTCATTTCATGTTTTTTTACCCCCAAATAACTTATAAACAAAGACATGTAAAAATGTGGGCTATGAATCACCTTGAGTTAGATTTATCCAATATCACTGATATAACTCATTCACGCAATTCGATCAGATGCAACTATTTAATTTAAAGGTGTTATAAGTACTAATTACATTTAAGTATCTACCATGCATAAGGTCGTATATAGCTATTCACCATCTAAATGTTTAAGTGAAACATGTTTATAAAAAATTTAATCAAAGTTTAATAAACATACTTTTGCTAAAATAGTCATAACTTTTACGTTTCTTATCCGTTTCTTGGTTTTTCATGCCCCATCATTTCGTATTAAGACGGGTTATCGATATTTGGACATTTTATAATTTTGGTCCCCTGATGAACAGTAACTTTTACTGTTCACACCAGACGTGAGTTCATAGCCCTACGTTTTACATGTCTTTGTTTTATAAGTTTTTGGGGTGAGATTTTGTGGAAAAACATGAAATTCTTTTAACAATTGGACACAAGTTGGTTATGTTTCTTGTTATGCATTAGTTTTGCTAAGTAAGCGATAACCCATATCTGAGGCCATTATCATGAAACTGGTAATTGCGGGACTGTGAGCGACGAATGTTATTAATAGATCTAGTGGGTTTGACAACCTGTTTGGGGGTGATTGCTATACTGGACAAATACGAACGGTTCCCATGGCGAAATAAAGGATGTTGCTTGCGGGGTTAGAACATCACCACGGGCAATGTATGGCCATTATTTTGGTACTTCATTCCTGTAAAGCTTCCGTGTCATGAGCTTAGATCAACGTAATTATATTTATATGTTGTTAGTATCGGTTGCATTTATCATACACTTGGGAAATCTGTGTGTGTCCTACAATAACAGGATTTATCAAACCTATGAATTACACCAACATTATTGTTGACGTTTTAAAGAAATGTTTCTTCAGTGGGATCAGGTAAGCACGAGGGTACCAGGGATACAATTGGTGGTTTTGATAGGGATATCATGCATTAAAGATTTTGCGCACTACATCTTTGTATAACTGTTTGGGCTAGAAATCTTTGTACTTTGAACAAGTGGACAAGTGAAGCTTCGGCTTATGTAACAAATACTTTGTTAAAACCCAATGTATCAGTTTTTAAACGACTTTTGGTCGTTCTATATACATCTTGTGTTATTGATCTGAGAAGTAACACGCCCCGGACTCTTATTCCGTTGCGACCCAATTTGGGGGTGTTACATTGAGAGTTGATAGTTTACTCAAAACTATATGGTTATCAATGCACCATGTTTTACAATGAAGCATTGGCTAGTCCAAAGCAAACGGCTATTGGTAAAGACTACTCAAATTGTTTTAATGGTGGTAGTTTGCCAAAAAACTATACTTTGTGTGAATTATGTGTGCCAATAAGAATAGAGAGGAATTATGTTTTGAGCTTAAAAATAGATAGAGAGATGTGTGAAAAACAGACATAGTGCAAAGTGAGTTAAAAGAATTGAGAGATAAAATGTGAGCTTAAAAACAGAAAGAGAGATTCTGTGAAGCTATTTTTGAATGATACACAAGTTTGGAATTTGTATTGCTTTTGGTGGAGAAGTTAATACTGCTAGGCTTATTTTAGTACTGCTAGACCAAATTTGGTACTGCTGGATGACCGTTAGTACTGTTTGAGCCATAACAAAATTGTTCATTGATAAATAGAGCCGTTGAGATATTTCCGCCAAATACCTACGATATAGGGTTTGACTAATTGGACTTTCGTGATCTTTCTATATATTCGCTTGATTTACTCACGATAAACTCAAATTTCTTTAAGTCGGTCAAACCATATCTCTACGTTTTCTCTAAATAATCTCAATTAACTTTCTCCAGCCTTCATACTTTCGTAAATGATCATATCCCACATAATTAATCACCTTGTTTACTACTGGCGGTTTGGAATTTTTTGTGATAAGCATTAATATGGCTGCGGTTTGGAAAAAGTCTCAGGGAGTGAGGGGATTGTCAATCCAGTTATTGATATTCCTAAGGTCAAAGTCATATCAGCTATGCTCTCACTAAGACGCCAGAAATCTATGTCTCATTCATCAAACAATTTTGGAGAACTGCTGAAGCTTCTACTGACACTAATAGGGAGGTAACAATCACTGCTACCATTGATGGCCAATTCAAGACTATCACTGAAGCCTCCTTAAGAAGACATCTCAAGTTGGAAGATCATGATGGTATCACTTCTATCCCAACTCAGAGATTTTTGAAGCCACTTGCATCATGGAGGGACCCCCCCTCCCCCACCCCCCCCTATATATTCACAACAGATTCAGATAAGTTATTCATTTTCAGAAGGGTGTTTTCTCACCTCAATGGAGGTTTCTTATACATAATCTACTTCATTGTCTTAGCCCTAAAAAGACTGCTTGGGAGCAATTTAGTAGTAACATAGCTACTGCTCTTATTTGATTAGCAACAAATAGGAAATACAACTTCTCTAGGATGATTTTTGAACATATGGTCACAAACATAGGAAGCCCCCATAAGTTTTTAATGTATCCTAGGTGTATTCAACTTTGCCTAGATATGCAGAAGAAACAGCTTAAGACACATTCCAGCACATATCCTGTACCTTCTCTACATAACAAGGTTTTTAGCAACATGAGGAGGCTTACCAAAGGATATACAGGGGTAGAAATTGGGTTATTTCCTACTATGTTTACTTCACCTACACCTTCATCTTCACCATCAAGGATTACATCCTCACCTTCACTATCATTTGCACCTTCAACTGAAACTACCTTTGAACCTCAACCTTCACCTGATGCAGAGTACCATGTTCTAACACCCAATGAATCACCTCTCCATGTTGTTCACTCACATGGAAGTGATAAGGGTAGCTTGAAACTAACTGAATTGATGAACTTTGTTACCAAACTATCTGAGAGGATTGGAGTCTTGGAGGATGATTTGATGAAGACAAAGCAAACTTACAGTTCTGCATTCACTAAGCAAATTCTCAGGATTAATAAGTTAGAGACTACAGTCAAGACTAGGAAAGCAAGGAAGAGAGAAAGGTTTGTGCTTTCAGAGGATGAAGAAGATGATTCTTCTAAACAGGGGAGGAAGATATCTGACATAGATGAAGACTTTAATACCTACTTTTATCAAGATGATGAAGTTTGTGCATGATAAAAGATACTGCTAAAGAAGGACATCCAGTAAGATAGTACTACTGGTATTATACAGTTAGTACTGCTCTATAAATATTAGTATGACAAGAAACTCGTAGTAACTGCTTGGTAAGGTTGTATATGGCAGAAGGAGTAAAGAGGCAAGGAAGGATAAAGGCAAAGCAATCATGACTGAACCAGAACCTAAGAAAAAGTCCAAGAAGTTATTGGAACAAGAGAGACTGGGTTTAGAAGAAGCTATCAGATTGCAAAAACAAGTTGATGAAGAGGAGAATAAAAAAAAATAAAACAAAAAATAAAAGAATAATTTGCAAGAGAATGAAGAGATTAGCAAGACAACTTTTATCATTAGATGAAGAAAGAGTAACAATGAAACTCAGACAACTAAGGATATTGATTGGAAATGATCCTTCAGTTCTCAAAAGTATTAGGATTTAAGTAATAAACCTAAGTCAGACGCTCAAGGCAAGTAGATACATGATTATCTACTTGAAGAATCAAAGTAATTATAAGATGAAAGACTTTGAAGGAATAAGCTATGATGAGATTAGGCCAATTTTTGAAAAGATATGGGATTTCAATCATAACTTTGTGCCTATGGATTTGGAAAAGAAGAAGCCTGCTGAGTTTCAAGAGATTGAAATAGAACAAATTGAGAAAGATTCTACAGGAAAGAGGGAAAGAAAATCATCTTCCTAGAAAAAGAACAATGGAAGTTCTACAAGAAAACAAAAGGTGGAACTAGATGATGGGAAGGAAGATCTCAAAGGTTATTTAGACATAGTTCCAAGAGAAGATTTTGCTGTAAATGTTGATTTTCTCTCTACAAAGTATCCAGTTGTGGATTGGAAGACTTACACTTTGTCAGAAAACTTCATGTATTACAAAATCATCAGAGGAGATGGAAGCTCAAAGAACTACAAGATTCTGAGTGAAATGTTATATGATTTTGATAGACAAGATGTAGTAGAGTTATACAGGCTGGTCAAGAAAGGGTTATATTCCAAAAACTCAGCAGGGAAATGATTTAATGCTGTGGGGAGACTTGCATACACTTTTTGAGCCTGACGAGGAGAGTGAAATATGGATGAATCAAAATGAGTATGATCTGATAAGTTAGAATTTATGTGATTTATGTAGAGTTCACATTCTGCTGATGCAAAATGGAATTGCCATACATATGCTTACAGAAAAGAAGTATCCTCTAAGTCAAGAAACGCTATCAAAGATGCTGAGTAAGTGATTGAAGGTTGATCAGGAGAGCACACAAGCATATGAACTACTAAAGTTCATCAGATCACAAGTGAAGAAGTAGACAAGTGTTTGAAAGAATCATCATCAAAAGACAAGAAGATTTAATCTAGATGAAACTTGAGATTAGAGGCTAAATCACAAGTTTTGGGGAGGATTGTTGGTAATAAATCTTCATTAAGAGTTAATACTGCCAAGGTATAACTAACAATACTAATGGAGTTAGCACTGCTAGTACAAACTTAGTACTGTGCATGTGTTAGTTAATATGCGAGAAGAAAAGTTAATACTACTGATGGTTAATGATGCTGACTTGGAGATAAGGATGCAAAGAGATAAATATGGAATGTATATCTTATATATTTTTGGTGTATAAAAGGAGATCCTAGGTTAAGGTTTTACATAGACAAGATACACAATATACTTAAGGGACAGATATACATCTTAGAGAAAGATCATATAAGCTTCAAGGTTGTAACCCTAGTACTAAGCAAGAGTACTCGTATTATTGATCTACTATATTGAAAAGCATTGGTGTATGTTCATTGTTCATTGTTTAGTACTGTTTCATTGATTAATACTTCTAGATTATTGATGTGTAAGATTCCACTATACACTTGATATCCAAACAATAAGGTCTTATATTGATTTTTGGATTTATCCAAGGTAACATACTCTTTACAAGGTAAAGAATCGATCAAGGCTTGGGATCAACAACTATCAAGTTCCATAACTCAGTCTCCATCTTTTGAATTTCGTTCCTTAGACAATACACTTCTGTCATCAACTTCATAAGTTCTGTCCACTTCATGGCATATGCAGCCTCAAATCCAATCGCTCTCTTATGCGAGTTCCACCACGTCAAATCCCTGTTCAGTAGTGTGCATGTAGCATACTTTACTTGGTACTTTTGTGGACAATTACTAATGTGGAACACCGTCTCCATTTTCTTGACCCAACGAGTCAACCCAACAACTCCTTCCGTTCCATTAAAGTCAAGTGGCTGGCACTTCAGGAAGCCTTGATATAAGCACTCTCTAGCAACAGGCATAAGACCTCCAAAGTTATAGCCATTTCCATTGTCGTTTCCATTACCATTTCCTCCACCATTTCCATTCCCTCTATTTCCATTCACTCCTCCATTTCCACCTTCATTGTCATCACCATTTTTGTCTCCCTGCTCACCCCTACTTTCCACAAGGGGTTCAAGGTTTCTGGCAGCGTCGTGAGCTTCCAACGCTTCTGCCACACGGCGATCAATTAGTTCGTTAACTGTTTCATGTGTCTTCGTCGCTCCATATTGTGTGTTAGGCATTGTCCTACAATCATAACAATACACCACACGATGAGATCTTTAGGTAACACGAGGTTATTAACGGGGTTCAATAAAAAATAACGGCTTTCATCACATGGAAACACACAATAAGGTAAATTTATGATAATGCCATGATTTAGTAATAATGCAATATGCAACGAGTAGACGAAAATAACATTAGATTAAGAACATCATAACATAGAATAATGGCTATTAGATTTCATATCACCAAATGTGAACGATTACATCATGGTTTTCGAAAGATATGATTTACAAATCCCTAATAATACGCTACTACTAGATACTACGGATCAATACTAGAACAATCATGGAACAATCTAAGGATGGTAGCCTAAGTGCCTCCTAACATAAGCCTCGAGCCTAACAATCCTCATGCGATCATAAAATCGAAAACGTCAAATCTGCCTCATCTCTTTATGAACATGCAACTCCCTCTGCTGAAGTCGGGAAACTCTCTAACTAGCAACATCCAACGTGCCTCTAAGTCTCATATTATCTCACTCTAACTCACTGATCCTCTCTAACAAAATAGCCCTCTGTTGACCCGTTGCTACAATCTGGTGCCCATGATTACCTCGAAAAGACCCTCAATAACCTAGAACTCGTGAACTTGGATCTCTGAGTCGAGATCTTGAAAAGCTTTTGTACCAGGTTTTCCCAACGTCTCATAAGGAGCCTTTACCGCTCCCTCCTCCTGAGCGGTCAGGTTATCATCTGGCACCGTAGGGTGCGTAACCCTCTCAACTCTAACCTCAACCGGGCCTCTCGTACACGTCTTAATATCCTCTTGATCAACAGCCTCAACCGCAACCCTAGGATCAATCCCCGATGCTTTAAGAGCATCCGCATAAGCAATACACTCATCAATCTCTGCCTGAATCTCGGAATCAATATCATGCTCTAAGTGAGGCTCATCACTACCCCTGACAACAACATCATCCCTCAAACTTAGTCGTCTATAGTTATAGAATCTATCAGAACTCTATCACACAATCCTTAATATCTGTTACAAAATTAGAACTCCTAATCCTTTTAGGTGTTGGCAAAAGATCAGCACGTGTAGAAGACAATGCTCCAAGTATAGGTGAAGGTATTGGTACAGGTGTGGTAGGGGACCTACTCCTCTTGCGAGAAGGACCCGCATAAGAAGGATGAGATGATCTCTTGGTAATAGCAGCAGATGATGAATGTGGAATACTCTGGATACTAGTGAATCATAACTGATGAACTGGATCTTTAACTGATGGTATGTGCTAGTGATGAATGATCCGAGAGGAATGACTAGATGAAGGAATTAAATAAGGTGTCTGTAAAAGAATCCGTTTGAAAGTCTCTGATGAATCTCAGAGGGTAAAGGGATCTGATAATAGTATGCCAAACTAAATGTCTCACGGCAAGACGATGGGTAGGTAGCGGCCCAACCCTCTTCCTCGCAGTTATTATGTGTACCGGTCCATAAGATTGTAGTGTTACGGTCGACCATGAGGAATAGAGTCCGATTAAGATTCTCCAATCTTTAATTTACTCGATCTTTACAGGATCTACATAAATGCCTTTGCTATCTATCACGTGTCCGAGAAACTGTACCTTTAGAATCAGAATTCACACTTAGAGAATTTTGCGTACAATTCCTCTTTCTTAAGTAGTTCCAAGATTAGCTTGAGATGCTCTTATGCTTTCCTTGTTTCTCTATAATAAATTAGTATTGGCGGCGATATAAAGACAATCACAAATTTATCCAAGTACGGCTTGTATACCCGATTCATGAGGTCCATAAATACAGCGGGTGCGTTTGTCAAACCAAAAGGCATCACTTGAAATTCATAATGGCCATATCGCGTCCTAAACGCGGTCTTCGGAATATCTTCCTCGCGAACTCTCAACTGATGGTAACAATGATTATAGGTCAATCTTTGAGTAGACACTCGACCCTTGAAGTTGATCGAACAAGTCATCGATTCTAGGTAGTGGATAACGGTTCTTCACTATTAACTTGTTCAGTTCATGATAATCAATGCACATACAAAACGATCTATCTTTCTTCTTGACAAACAAGACCGGGGCTCCTTAGGGTGAAGAGTTAGGTCTTATAAATCCCTTGTCGGATAGTTCTTGAAGTTGTTCTGCCAGTTCTTTCATTTTTGAATGGTGCAACCGGATAACGGCTCCGTGCTACAGGTGCAAACTGGTATCAATAATCAATTCGGAACTCCTATTGTCGAGCTGGTGGGTTGGAATACCCGGAAGTCTTTCATTGAATAAACTTCAGGAAAGTCTTGACAATCGGACACTGTCCTTAAGTAGCGTATCCCCTTCCGACTTGTCTTTGGCTTCCTTCGTGGTAATGGTGGCAATACATACTTTGGATTTTTGTGATTCAACTTTGATACGTACATTTTGAGACTATTTGGGGATAGAAATGGTCTTGCATATTTTACAGCTAATTGATTTCTAAAAATCATACGTACATTTTGGAAGGACGTTTAAGGATTTAAATGGTCACACAATTATTTTATGATACTGTAGGGAGACAGTAGTCACTAAACGTTTTTATATGACACTGTAATGATACAGTGGGCAGATACATTTATTGGAACTAACGTTTATATTTACAGAAACCTATGAACTCACCAACTTTAATGTTGACACTTTTAAGCATGTTTTTCTCAGGTGAATTAAATGCTTGGATTTCTTGATGTGCATTGGAGTCTAAATTGACAAGATTTCATACGTAGATTTCTACAAATGATCAAATCTCGTTGCGTTGCATTCAAGCTTTTCATTGTGATGCAATTATGGGACAACTATTATTTTGATTTCAGAAAACCAACGAGATTGTTTTACAAACGACACATTTAGAGGTCATTCTCTTGTATATAGCGCTGTGTATTATGAAGTAGCACCCCATGTGGTATTCCGTTGCGTTGTGATTTTTAGGGGTGTTACAGCATGCCCCAGCCTTCTGATAGTTGTTGTTGTTGTTGTTGTTTTTGACCCGACAGTCGCTGGTAGCATGACCATACCTCTTGCAGTTTCCACACTTGGGTGCATATTGCCTAGTGTGGTGGTAATTTCACTTGGTGCATAGAGGTAGACTTCTAGTATAAGCCTTCTTTTCACCAGATCCAGCAGTGTATGCCCTTGCTACATTTTGCTTCTTGTGGGGTTGTTGATTGTTTCTTGATGAATTATCGGCCTTCC
The DNA here is from genome assembly GCA_026074375.1 of Tanacetum coccineum. Taxonomy (NCBI): domain Eukaryota; kingdom Viridiplantae; phylum Streptophyta; class Magnoliopsida; order Asterales; family Asteraceae; genus Tanacetum; species Tanacetum coccineum. The sequence continues at coordinate 2,325 of BQNB010120681.1, read as the reverse complement.
TCTTGTTGTCATTTTGCCTTTTCGCATAAGTGCGGAGTTTCTGATCCATTAAGTCGTTGGCCAACTCGATAGCATCATCAAGAGTTTTGGGTCTTGCAGACATGACATTTCCATGAATGTTATTAGAGAGTCCACCTATGTACTTGTCAGCCTTTACGGTTTCATCAGCAATAAATTTGGTGCACATCAAGGCCAGTTCCTGGAAACGCTGAGTGTAAGCTGCAACATCGTTTCCCTTGACCTTAAGATTCCACAGCTCAATTTCAAGTTTCTTGATTTCACCCTTTGGACAATATTTGTTCGTCAACTTCTTCTTGAGAGTTCCCCAAGTCATAGCATAGGCAGCATCATGACCTAAGGTTCTCACATGACCATTCCACCAGGTTAGTGCAGCACCTAGTAGAGTGCAGGTAGCGAATTTCACTTGGTTGTCAACAACATAATCGCTAATGTGGAATACTGATTCTATCTTTTCGAACCATTATGATAAGCCAAAAACGCCTTTAGTTCCCTTGAAGTTCAAGGGTTGGCATTTCGTGAAATTAGTGTAGGAACAGACACGTGCAGGTTGCACAGGCCTTCTGGGTCCTCCACCTGAATTTTGGCTTCCGTCATACTGAGAATTGGTAGAGTTTCTTAGTATTGCTTGATCGATCATAGCTTGGATGGCTTCTAGAGTCATGGTGACATTTTCTCCATTTCTTGTTATAGGCATGATTCTACTAAATCACAAGAATACAATGTACATGATATACAATCATAATGTCGATACAAATAGATTATGATGATAATAACTAAACCACAACACAATAGAGAATGAATAAAAATGAGATCAATCATAACATAACACATCAACATTTCATAACATAATGTCAAATCATACATGATTTATTTGGATACAAAATGACTACTAATGATTTAGTACAGAAAATGAAAATACATTCTAGAGTCTATTAGCTGAGAGTTACCCATAAAACTTAATAGACTCTACAAGATAGCTAGAAATGAAAAGTAAAACTAACAGCTACTACAGGCGTCCTCCACCGTATCAATCTGAGCTCTAGCCTCTAGCACCTGGGTACGCATCATTTGTCTGACTACAAGATCCTCAGCGCTCTGGCGCTGCCACTCCATACGACTCATGTGAGTCTCCAGTGTCTCAAGTTGTGCCAATAATTCCCTGTTCCGAGCCTCATAACTAAGGTAAGCCTGGTGTACCTCACGCAACTCTGTCTCGTAAGCAGTCCTCTGGACTCTCACTACATCAATCTCGAGTCTAATGTCTCTGCGATCAGTCCGAGCGTCATGAAGCTGTGTATAGAAATCCTCACTCTCTCGCCTGCGAACATGTGCTTGGTAGCTGACCCTCAAGTTGACTTCCTCAATGGAAGTCATCATCCTATGCTCAGAATCCTATAAAGCTCTAACATAACCCACATCCTCTGCTCTGTCAGCAGCTCTAGCAATAGTTTGGGCATCATGACCAGGACTACGAATCAAACCCTGTCCTGCCTCAACAGTATCAACAAAATCATACCGACCTCTAGGTGGTCTAGCAGCAGCAGCAGCAGAACTCTCTGCTACATCACACACAGGTGGGGGAGCAGTAAGTACAAATATCCTCTGAGGTGGCATGTCTTCCTCGGGGATGTCATCTCTCACACGGATCCTGACTGCCCTATGACCTAGTGGTGACTGATCAGAGGTAGGGCTGGTGGGTAGTAGTGGAAATGGAGGTGATCCAACAGCAAATGCATCAATAAGTGCCTGGGTAGAAGCGGCCATAGGTATCTGAGGTCTGACTGATATCCTCGCTCTACGGTGTCCAGGTGGCGGTGGTGTGATAGCAGTCTCGTCCTTTTTGAACGACTCAGTCTCATCAGAACCCTTAGAGGGATCCTCCTCCTCAGTATCCTCATCCTCATGCTCCTCACTGGGATCCTCCTTGGGATCCTCCTTGTCATCCTCCTCGGGATCCTCATCGTCATCCTCGGGCTCATCTGGATAATCAATAGAATCCTCATCAGTATCCTCCTCTATCGAATCTGAGTCAGCAATGTATCCAAGTGACTCAACAGTCGGTGAAGCGTCCTCAGCATAAGGCTGATCCTCGACCTGAATGTCATCATCAGATGGTACATGGCGCTCCGGGTGCTCTGGCTCTGGAACATATACCAGTACATGCTTATCCAACTCCATGGGATCAGGTACATAAGCAGGTGACAGTGGTGGTGCTTGCCCTTGTTGGGCAACCTCCTCATAGGGGCCCATCTTCGAAAGTTCACTAGCATTCATATGTGGAATACCCCATGATGGTCCATTCGA
>BQNB010120680.1:0-20590 GCA_026074375.1 Tanacetum coccineum | reverse complement strand
GTACTCTACCAGTAGGAACTAAACTTAGCCTACCAGTACTAACTATTATAATAACCTTACCAGCAGGAACTATATACATGACAGTAGGAACTACTACTCTACCGGTAGGAACTACATACCTACTAGTAGAAACTAAGTATTACAATACAAATATTCCTAACAAAAAGGTACAAGAATAGCTATAAAGAACTAAAGTAACTAAAATGCAAATAGTTAAAATAACTATTTACTTTAATGCTTTATTAAACTTCTCTTGGAAGCTTTACCTTTTGGTGTACAGTTTTATATACACAATAAAATATACTATAAAATAATATTCTACAAGAGCAATTAAGAAAATTCCCTAAGGAAAATTCAAAATTCCCTAAGAAAAATTAACTCTCAAAAATAAATAAATTATAATATATATACGTATATAAAACCGGGTAAATATGTTCACCCCGGGTCGTTTCCCAACGACTCCCACGCTGAAATTGTCGCTCCTCGTACTAAATACCGGATTGATGATTTGATAAAGCAACGGTAGTTTTTGATTATCTATATCTAACTAAGATAAAAACAACAATTAAAACAATGAACAATCTTAAAGGCAAATAAACATTTAAAAACTATTTAACGTGAGACAAATAATAATGCAACAAATAAGCAAGTCAAACTAATTTTACATCCCTAAAAATGTAAACAAAATAATTCTAACCTTGTAAATTAGGATAAAAGAAAATTTTAAGAAAATTAAAAATATATATCTTTTTTAGATTATATTTGAATTTTTTTATTAATTAAAAACTATTTAACGTTATTTAAATCCTAAAAAAATAAAAAAAATAATTGAAATTATATTTTTCCTAAGTAAAATAAGTAAAAAGAAAATTTTAGAAAAAGAAATTACTATTTTTGGCTTTTTAGATTAAAAGATATGATTTTTCTAAAATTTAAACTAATTAAAAACTATAAAAATAATAAAACTATTAAAAATAAAGTCCTAAAAATTTTATAAAAATTACACTAAATAAAGAAAATGTGCAGAAATTTTCTAAAAATAAAAGCCCTAATTTTTATCTTTTTATAAAAGTTTAATTAAACTAATTAAAACCTAACCCTAATTATTAATTAAAACTAATTAAAAACTAACTTAGGGACTAACTGTGTAAAAGACTTAAGGGCTAACGGGACTAAAGCATTTAACAGGCAAGGATTAACTAAGAAACAATTGAAACAGAAAAATTACAAGATTGGTCCCTGAGGACCTAACCCGATAACAACCAAAGTCCTAATAAGCCCCTAAATAAGTTGAAGTTTACAAAGTGCTTTTTAGGAAAAACTCAAAAGAGAAAAGTTGTAGAACAGCTTGAGGAGAACAACTTTAATGAAAAGACTTATATCTAAAAGCCACAAATAAGCTCAATAAGAGCTTATTTATCAGCTGACCTCAGAAAGTGGGGCTTAACCCTTGGTTTTAGAAAATAAGCTATAAAAAACTCAACATTAGTTCAAATTGTAAAAGGAGAGAAGTTCTAATGAGCTTGTGATATGCCTAATCTATAAATGAAAAGAAATAAATGCTTAAACTACTTTTAAGCTACTGAAATTGATCATGAACTAAGCAAACTCAGAAAACAAAAACAATAAGCAAAAATCCAAATAAGCTAACATACTCAAAAAGAAAATCTAGACTTTAAGCTACTGAAAACTTATAAAACTGATTATTATCTATCTATTTAAGCTATAAATTCTACCACCTTAAGCTAGGATTCAAAATTTAATAAGCTAAATTTCTAACCTACTATTTTGGCTTTTTCAGTATTTTTGGCTTTTTGACAGCTAATTTAAAGCTAGGAAATAAGCTAGGGAATTAAAACTAAGCATTATTCTATATTAAGCTATATTAAAACTAACTTAAACCTAAATATGAGCTCCTAATTCCTATGCTATCTAGCTGAAAATTATAATCAAAAGTGACAGTAGGAACCTAGTGTTCCTGCTGATATACTTTGCTCAAGCAAGAACAAAGAAGTGCAGGTTACCAAAAGGGTAAACCTGCACTTAGAAACACTCAATAAGAATGTTTAGACACGAATTGTCCAATCATAATCCCAAGCCTTGAATGGCTGTTTGGATCAAAATTTCTACAGCATAGCATAGGCATAATGTACCCTGATGCTGAGAGAATCATTATAAGCTATAATAACTTTTAAAAAACATAAACTATTTATGAACAATCTTTTTAGAAAAACTGTTAAAGTTGAGAAAAATCAGCGCAAAATGATTTCTGGCTTCAAGTTTGATTGACTTTTTTTGTGGTTGTCAACATGGAGTCTTAAAGCCAACTCGCACCCTTTATCTAATTGATTATCCTAGTGATTGAGCTGTCTAATTGAATTTTAATGATTAGAAATCTAAAGTCCCAGGATTGCTCTTGAGTTCTTAAAACCTACCCTAACAAACATGAATGAGTACAGGTGAGCTAGATTATATTCGAATTATATATTATCCGATTTTTTTTTTTGTTTTTATGACAGTAATGTAATCTAATGATCTATAACTATTAACAAAAGCTTAATAAGAGATATAACCTACACTACGATTAATTAACTATATGAAAACAAAAAACTAAGCACTAATATGCAAAACATTAAACAACAATATGCTATTCTAAAACTTAATAACAGCAATTGATTACAAAATATTTAAAGACAAAATCTAAAATTGGAAGAAAACTTACATTAGACTTTGCTCAACCATAAGCAAATGGTACCCAAATTGGGCTAGCTACAAGGCTGGGTGTTCCTAGTCTTATTAATTAAGCTAGGGTTAAAGTCCATTTGGTCCTCAATTCAACAAAGTTGCAATAGATGATGGTCTATCTTAAACTGAATGGATCTTTGCTGGCGCTATAAAGGATGATAGCCAAGATGTATTAATAATACAGACTATGTAGAAACAATGACTATAAATACTATGGTTAATGCGGAATCTTAAACACAGGTACTATGAAGAAAAAATGAACAATCTGAATAACAACTTTATTAAAGTGTTCTTGAGGATTACAGATTGCTAACTATGATATTGTATATGATCTGCTAAGCTTGTGTATATCAGTTTTGATCTATGATCATATGTTTATCTCTGTCTTGACTAACTATGCTAGGGTTACTTCTATAACCAAAGAATCTCATAAACTGGCTTACTTTCTTTTTCTAAAAATATCTCATAAATATCTTTTTAAATTCTTATCAACGGTACTAATCTAACTTTCTACTAACGGTACTAACTACCAGCAGTACTTACTACTTTGTACTGTCGGTACTAAGTATAACTGTCAGTACTAACTATTTGTACTGACGGTACTAAGTTAAGAAAACATTTATAGTAACAATAGCTTTCCACAAATTATTATCAAAGGTAAGAATGTATAGAAATTAAGCTGATTTAAGGTTTAAGTAATATTATTTTAGCTTATAGACTAAAAGAGCTTATGAGTAGCTTATGGCTATTTAGCTTAACAGTTTAAGGTAAAATAAGAGCTTATTAGTAAACAAGAAGATTAAAGAGATTAAATTCACACTGAGTCTTCATAATAAAGGCTTATTACAATACATGATAGGTAATGTTTACAATGATTAAGGAAATTAGCTAGAAATGTAAATTCAAGGTACTAAAAACTACCCTAAGCTTTAGTGTGTGTTTGTGTGAAGTCGTGAGGCCAATATTTATAGGTGCTGAAGAAGCTTCTAGGTCCAAACTTGTTTGCTCAAGCCCCTAAGCCAATCTTATCAAGTCTTTTCTTCTCAATCATTTGAGAAGCAATCACATCCGTTGGATCACAAATGTAGTCACACGGATTGCCAAGCTGGCAATCCTTGATGTGACACATTTGTGCTTCTTATGAGAGTGAGTTTCCCCCTCCTCCACTATCTTCCCCCAGCTTTATAATTGCCATGTTGGCAATCCTTCACCATTTTCAAGTAATTTCAATGGCTAGATTGACTCAAAAAGAAGCACAAGAAGATTGAATGGCTGAGATTACTTTTATCAAGTCCCTCACACAACAAAAACACCTTGTGAAGCTCTCACAAAAGAAGCACAGGTGAGAAGGCCAAGAAGAGAAGACTTCGGCTATAAATAGAGCCTTTTGTAAGCCTTGAAGGCATCTTAGCTTATCTTAGTTTTATTGTAATTTTTATTAAGTCATTTTAGCATTTTATTCAGTTTATTTTACTGCCTTGTACTCTTTTTAAGAATTAATGAAAGTTTGAAGTTTATGAGTTAAAAAGTCAAGTTTTTAAATTCAACTGCTTAAGTGTTTGATTTGTGTTTAAAATGTGTTAAGAAGCTCTAACTTAAGCTTATTTATAAGCTGTTTTCATTAAGTAAACTAAAAAAGCTAATTAGTTAAGAAAAAAATAAAAAAATCCACCAAAAAGGTACCACAGCTTATAATTATGGATGATAAGCCAGTTTTGGATGGGCTTATGGACACTACTAGCTTGTTTTATACAAGCTAGAGCTTGTAGATTCTTTGTTTAACCCTGTTTTGAGCAAGGGTGTTGTAAGTTTCTCTTTTACTTATTTTTCTTATTTACTGTAGATCTGCTTATTAGAACTTATTTATTGTTTATGTTTATGCTTTGTTATGATGTTTAGTGCTTATCCTGCTTAGACTTTAGTTTAAAAAAATGATTTGAGTCACCTTCTTAGTTAGTACTGGTAGTGTGCTTAGTTAATACTGTTAGATTGATTTAGCCTATTTAAGTGCTTATTATTGATTGAAATCTGCATATAAGTGTCTTATTTTGTTATTTGATAATCTGTTTTTAACAATTTGGGATCAAATCAGCTTGAAATATAAAAAAGAATGACTTTTGAAAACTTTAAGGGGTGTTTGGAACAAGCAGTACTAACCCATAGTTAGTACTGCTAGTTCTCTTTTGGGATTTTCAACTAACAGTACTAACTCCAGGTTAGTACTGGTAGTTAATACTGTTAGTACTGTTAGTTCATTTTTGCTTATTAGCTTATTATTTCTGCTTATTTAAGATTTGCTTAGCTTTTTAGAGTAGATTAAGCCCATTTTCGTTTACTGTCTTTAGTAGAGCTTATTTAAGCTTATTTGCCTTTTCAAAGTAATTTCAAGAGTTTATCAGTTTTTAGTTTTTTTAGCTTATTCGCCATTCTAGTTTATTCTAGTTGCTTATTCTTATGCCTGAGTGCTTATTAGGGATAGTTAAATATCTGTTTTAGCTTATTTGCTTATTTCTTATTTCATTGTGTTTTATTAAAGCCAGCAGTACTAAATCTAAGCCAGCAGTACTAACTCAAAGCTAGCAGTACTAACTCTAAGTTAGTACTGCTGAGTTTCTCTTGCTTAATTTAGCTTAATTGCTTGTTGAATTTGCTTATTTAGGGTTAGTTAAGCTTATTAGATTTGTCTAGGCCTGTTCTAGCTTATTTACCTTGCTTATCTTTGTTTGCATTTGCTTATTAGGTTTAGTGCCCAACTTGTCTGTTCCATTTTCCATTAGCTTATTTGAGCTCAAACTGCTTAGCAGTTTAGCATTTTTATCACTTTAGGGTTTAATTTTTGATAATATAGTTTTTTTTCTAGCTCGCATTTTTACATTCCCGTCTCATTTTAGGTTTAAATCTTTAATAGCTTTCGTTGTTAGGTTTTCCTTAATTGCTTTTGCATTTTATTTAGAAAAATCAAATCCAAATCTTTGTCATTCAAACATCAATCATCAATCCGTCATTCGATTTTCCATTCAAGCCTCGTTGGGACTTAACGACCCGGGAACTCATACTTCCGGTTACATATATATTTTATTTAGTGAATTTTGACTTCTTGCCTTGGTCAAAGGCAATTGGTTGAGTGTTTGCTTATATATTATATATATACTATTGACGAATCAATTTTTGGCGCCGCTGCCGGGGAGGCTGTGAAACGAATTATCGTTACGTTTGACAAATTGTGTTTGAATTTGTGAATTACCTCTTATCTTAACCACCAAAAACTACATTTTGTCTTAACACTTTTTTTTTTGATTTAAACTAACAAGACTGAAAAATTTAAAATTTTTGCTATTTTTGTGGGAAAACGGGTACGAAGAACGAATAAGCAAGAGCAAAACAAATCGATAAGAATTCCCTTCCTTATTTTTTGTAAGTTGTTAGTAGGGGATTTTTCCCCAAACTAAAACGAAACATTGTCCTCAATGTTTTAAAGTCGGGTCTCTATGAAAATCTAAGCCGTTTATAAGGTATGCAAAGATAAACGATAATCGACAATGATGAAAGGATATGGATCTCCCCAAACTAATTTCACACAAAGGATGAGAAGCTGGAGTAGAACGGGACAAATCATCCGGACACGAGAGACTTCAAAGAATTTGTTGGGAGAATCCTACAAAAAATCATAACAAGCAAACATCGAGAAATCGGAGAGAGAGTACAAGCCTTTCTCAACACAACACATTGGATAATAGAAAGAAAATAAAAAGGATAAGCATGGGGTGAACTCCCACGAAGCGACTTGTTTTTTATCACCGAGTCGCAAGCTCGACTCGATCCCTGAATTTAGTTCTGACCCTAGGGAAAGGAGTCTGGAGATCGGTATAACCAAATGGTGGTGTATCCCCTTCATATATGCTTAAACGGTGTCAGTTTGACTTTGAAATTAGAACCATCTGCATTCTAGACAACTAGGCAGTGCCATATTGTAAATTCTGGTGAGTGTGAAAGGTCCGTACCATCGGACTTGAGCTTTCCGGGAGAAAATCTTTATCGGGATTAGAAAGCAAGACTTGATCACCAACCAATTGAAGATTCGGTTCTTTATCTTGAGAATCGTGTAGCTTTCTTTGTCCTTCTCCTTGTAGATTAGCGAATTTTCGTAAGCTTGATCACGAAGCTCGCTTAGTTCATTGAGCTGAAGCTTTCGATGATCGCCCGCGGTCTTTAAATCGAAGTTGGCATGCTTGAGAGCCCAAAATGCCTTGTGTTCTAGCTCAACTAGTAAGTGACACGCTTTTCCATAAACTAACTTGTATGGAGTACATCCAATTGGAGTCTTGTAAGCTGTTCTAAAAGCCCATAATGCATCATCTAGTTTGTCTGACCATGACCACGGTTGTTCTCCAACCGTCCTTTTCTAAAAAATTTTGAGACCATCGGATTCGTAAGACTTCAACTTGACCACTCGTTTGAGGGTGGTAAGGAGTCGAAAGACGATGGGTAACACCATATTTAGACATAACCTTATCAAATTTGTCATTACAAAAATGGGTCCCACGATCGCTTATGATTGCTCTCGGAGCACCGAATCGGGAGAAAAGGGATTTTAAGAACTTAACAACTACCCTAGCATCGTTGGTGGGGAGCGCTTTTGCTTCAACCCATTTGGAAAGATAGTCCGACGGCAAATAAATATAATTTGTTTTACCATCTAGATGACGAAAAGGTCCTAAAAATCAATACCCCAAACATCGAAAATTTCACCAAACATTGGGATTACATTTTGAGGCATCCATCACGTTGAGAGTTTTTTCGTTGGTCATTGACAGGCATCACATATTTGAACAATTTGAAAGCATCCTTAAAATTGTAGAGCCAATAAAAACCGGCATCAAAAACCTTCTTGGCGGTAGAGTTGGCACCGTAGTGTCCCCCGGTGGGTCCACTGTGGCAAGCCTCGAGAATTTCGAGAGCTTCTTTTCCATCTACAACACCTTCCGGACTATTTGATCCGCAACAAGTTTGAAAGAAAAGGGTCATCCCAGAAATAATGTTTTACATCTTAAAGAACTTGTTTTTTCCTCTTGAGTCGACATTCCTTTTTATTGACTTTCCCCCGCATGGTAGTTACAAAGTCGCGAAACACGGGTACTTTTGGTCTTTGAAGTTAACACACGTTTAAAGTCTCTAAAGGAAAATCTCGGTAATCACTTTTATCAAAATATTTTTGTAAGTTTATTTCAAGACAAGAGAGGGATCATCTGCATATTTTCATCGCGCCCTTAGTATCGGATAACTTAAAATCAAATTCCTGAAGAAGTAAGACCCAATCGAAGCAATCGTGCTTTGGCTCTCATTCTTGTTTAAGAGATATTTTCAATGCGGAGTGATCCTTGTAAACAAACACACTTGTCAAGACTAGATATGATCGAAACTTTCTCTAAACATAAACTACTTACTGCAAGCATCTCTTCTCGGTCGTTGTGTAAATTTTCATTTCTGCTCTCATCATAGTCTTACTTGCATAATGATTAGTCCAAAATGCTCTCAATCTTTGCCCTAGGACCAGCACCTAGTGCATAATCACGTTGCATCCGCACATGATTTCAAAAGGTTGTCCCAATTTGGAGCACTAAGATTGGAGCTTCGTCAACTTTTTTTCAATGTTTGAAAAGCTAGAATGCAATCTTCCGAAAAAAATGAAAGGAGTGTCTTCACTAAAAGAGATGGGTCATGGTCAAAGATTTTTGGAAAAGTCTTTGATAATTTTTCGATAGAATCCAGCTATGGTGCCCAGGAAAACTTGCGAATTCTTTAACGGTCGTATGGATGAGGAAGCTTAGAAATTACATTCAACTTTTAGCCTTATCGACTTCAAATCCTTTCTAGAATCTTATGTCCTAAAACATGCCTTCTTTAACCATGAAATGAACTCTTTTCCTAATTTCGTGCAAATTTGGTGTCTATACAAACACTTTTAGGCATTCTACTAAATTTGGCCAGAGACACGAAAAAAGGAATCTCCGAAAAACTGAAAAAAATTCATCATAAAAAACCCCATTGTTTTTCTATCCTGTTGTGAAAAAATAGCTATCATACGTTGAAAAGTTTCCAGTGCAATTGCACAAAACCGAATGGCATAATACGACGGTACGCGAAATAAATCCACATGGACACGTGAAAGTAGTTTTTTCTGGATCTTTGGATCAATTAAGGATTTGAAAAAACACCTGAAACAAAACCATCTAAAAACAATCAAACTCGTTACCAGCTTAATACGCACTATACTTAGGTCCAGAGAACTGGTAAACGGAAAATGGTCTTTACAAAGTTGCTTTCATTACCTTTCGATAATCGATGCAAACTCTCCATCCCATGACTAATCTTGTAGGCACCAAAGTTCATTTTCTTACGTTCTGACAACGTCATATAAAGATCAAAGAGTTAATAGTATAATGGAAAGAATAACGAGAAGAAAAATAAACCATAAAAAATACTCCTTTTAATAAGGAGATCACGAATGGACTGGACTAACACCTATGGACTATCCGAAGAATCGGATAAATCAATCCAGCGACAGAAGTTATTTCTACTTCTTTCTTGATGACGTCGTGGATTTTTAGGGTTAACCCTCCTTTATGTGGACTGAAGTTCCGTACTCATCTTCATAATAGGATTTAGTGAGAGCAAAACTCTGGATCCTATATCTCGATACCTGAAAGAATCAAGCGATATGCTTGTTTTCGTTTTTTGGAGAACGTTAATAGATGAGGTCATTTCTTCTTGGCTATAAAACTTTTGAAATTATGACTGAAAGCTTGTTAATTTCCGTCAAAAAACGCAATACTCGAGATCGGAGAGTAAACCTTTTAAGTCGCTCTTTGGGAATTTCACTATCATCTTTTTGGTTCAATGAATGGCTTGCTTTGGTTTTCAACGAACTTTAAGATCTTTTTGAATTCGGGGTAGTAATCTCCATGGACTGGTAAAAGGTAATGATCACTATTGAGAAGTGCACAGAATGAGAATGTCTCACCATACGGGATCGTAGTACGTAGCATTAAAAACTGGTGAAACTGGTTCATCATCGATTGCTATAAAAGCATCGACTTCTTCAAAGAGTAGAAAATCGCTTTCATCAAACGGAGTAAGTGTCGGCGATAAAGTGGAAACAATCGGATCATAGTACAGAGAAGGATTGTTGTAAGCAACGGAATCAGAAAATCCAAGTACTTCTTGTGAGTACTCTTCACATGGACATCGATTAGATTCACCCCTTACTTCAAGCGATTACAAGATTGATGTATGAGATGGAAGGTTCATTAACCACATTTAAGGGTTAATGATTGATCAATCATATCCTAATAGAAAATCTCTCCCTTCAATAAACCATCGATTAAAGCATAGAGCCGTCCTAAGAAAGGGTCGCCCTAGTAACAACGGCACTCGAAGGATCACTATAAAATCAAGAACAACAAAATCGGACGGGAAAGTAAAACTTCCCTAACTTTGGACAAAAACATTTTCTGCTATCACCGTTGGTGGAAATTGTTTAACGGTCGGCATTCTAATACCATTTTTGTTTCCAGTAAGGCCTGAGAGTTGAATCTTTTTCAATGGATAAAGCATAAGATTTGATACTAAGCACCTAAATCCAAGGGGCTAAATAACTATCGAACTCGAAAAAATCCACAAGGAATTAGAAATCGACCAGGGTCACCTAGCTTTTCTGGAAGCTTTTTAAGGACAACCGCACTACAATTTTCATTCAACGGTATTTTGGTTAACTCAATCAACTTATCTTTGTTATTTAACATCTTTTTAGAAACCATCGGAGTCAAACTTTGGCATCATGAATGAGAGCATCCGCTGAAACTTAACTCAAAGTGAAGATTACGGAGATTTCCAAAAACTTTGAAGCTAGGATATCATCCTTTTCACGAATCTTTTGTTTGTTAAGTCTTGAAGGGTAAGGCAAATTAGGTTTGGCTTTGTTGGCAACGAAAGAAGGTTCTTCAATGTTCTTTGTCTTTGGTATGTTCATGGACCAATGGAGGAGGTTGGATGTCTTTCGGATGCTTGTAGCTCCTAACCTTTTTCCCACCTCACTTTCCTTTTCTACACGGTGGTGGAAAATGGAGGGCTAGGGGGAGAGGGTGAGGTTTAGGAAGGAAAGGTAGGCTATGTATTCCATCGTATGTGACACCACCTACATTTTGTATTTGCCTGGCTTCGTTCCTAGGGTTTGGAATGGTATTGCTTGGTAAAGAACTTGAACTTGAAGCTTGGTTGGTATTGCCTAAATCATCAAACTTGGTGCAAAGGCTTGTTAACAAACTTGTAACATTTGCCATTTGATTTTGCAAACCTTGATTTTGATTTTGCACATTCTTTAATATCGCATCGTTTGCTTTGACGTAGCTTTCAAAATCCGTTTTCAAACCAAAACACTATTTGTTTAGGAGTTGGTAAGGAAAAGACTTGATTGATTGTTGGTTGATTGATTGTGAGCTTGATAAACTTGAATTTGATTGTTTTTGACGGTTTTTTTATTAAAGTTTGTTCCAGAACGGTTTTGGTTGAAATTAGAATTGGTTCCTTGAATATCGTTTTGGTTGTTTTGGATATTCGGTTGATTGAAACCCGGTGGTCTCATTTGACTTGCCAAATTGGAAGGTTGGTTTCTTTGGAGAAAATTTCCAACGGCTGCGGTTGTTAAATTGTGTGGATGTTGTCATGCAAAATGGGGAAAATCAATTCCTCCACGAGTAACGGACAATGAAAAAATGTATTATCGATCCACAAGCTACACATACTTCCTTAACTGCTTTGACGGGTGCAGGGGAAAAGAGTAGTAACGAACTAAACTTTTTCATTTCATTCAACATCATAGGTTCATCCCTGATATTCATCTTATCCTCGATAAAGAGAAGCGGCTATTTGTTGCATACGAAAGAATATTAGAAGATGAAGAATTAGAAAGAGGAGGGTGGAAGGCATCCGTACTCACATCTTGAATCATTAGCACACTTCTAGAGAACGAACTTTTGACATTGCTTTCAATAATCGCTACCCCTTCTTGAGGCATGATTGACCTAAAAATTGCACCTGCTGCGAATCTAAGGCACTCATGATCGTTGAATTCAAAGAATTGTAAAAAGTATCGAGTTGGTGGAGTTCCGAGAAGCCATGGTAGGACATTGACGAAGGAGTCCTTTAAAACGTTCCCATGCTTCATTAAAGGCTTCAGTTTGGGTTCTTGGAAAAAAATTGGTGAATTTGTTCGGAGGTAAGTTATTTTTTAATTGTGGGAAGAATAGGTTAAGAATATTGAACACGTCGTACTTATCTGGAGGTACCTTGATTCTAACCAATCTCGGGCTTCACCGTCTAGAGAGAAAGGAAAAAGCAAAAGCTTTATCGAAGTGTTCGGAACTTCGGGATGTCTAAACGTTGAAGTGACCTTGTTAAAAAATCGAAGGTGATTGTGAGGGTCTTGTCTACCCGTAAACTTATTACTTTGCACAAGATTGATTAACGGTTGCTTAAGCTCGAAATTGTTAGCATTGATCGGTGGAATAACTATAGCATCTTCATACCCCTCGATGGGTGCTTGTAACATTTGGGCCATTGTTCGATTGTCGGCATGATGAACAACGTTTTGTTCAACAATTGGTTCAACCGGAAGATTTTGTTGTTGTCGACGTCTTCGAGATTGCGAACGAGTGCGCATAAAAAGTAAAAACTAAAAATCAAGAAGCAAAACTTTACACTATTTTTTTTTTGATGAATTTTAACGGTTACACGAAAGAGACTTAAACCAAATAATCAACTACTTCACGGTAGCTCTTGAAAATTGCTTTTCAAGGTGAGCCGTACTTGGTAGAGACACAAATGGCAAGTGTTAAATCTTTGATTACGAATTGGGAACAATTGCAAGTTCACCGGAAATTGAAATGATAATATCTCAATGGAAGATATTATATGTTGGTGTTCGATTACCAACTTTGTGTATTTTATTTCTTTTATTTTTTAGGACAATTTTTTTTATATTTTTGATTTTTTTTTTCTTTTACTTATACTAAAAATAAAAAGAAAATATATATATTTTTTTTGCTTTTATATTTTATAATTTTTTTTTATTTTTGAATTATGAAGCAAAAACAAAACTTTCGAGGACGAAAGGATCTTCAAACCAAATCAACAAACACAAAACGTAAGAATCTTAACACTAATCCCCAGCAGCGACGCCAAAAACTGATTGAAGAGTTTTATACACTTAAAAAATATATATATATATATAATATAATACTTTTTAAAGAGAAATTAAGAAAATTACCAAGTTACCCTTGATAAAATTCACTCTCAAAAATATATATAATATAATATATAATACGTATATTTAACCGGGCAAAGTAGACAACCGGTCGTTTCCCAACGACTATGAAATGCACACGTTCTAGTTCGGATTCTGATTTGAATGAAGCAAAGATATTTTGGATAAGCTATTACTATTAATTAAGAAGCAACAAATAATGATAATTAAGCAAGTAAACTACTTTTGATCCTTAAAAATGTAAACTAAAATTTCACTAGATAAAGAAAAAGTGCCAAAAATTATTAAAAACAAAAGCCCTAATTTTTATCTTTTTATAAAAGTTTAATTAAACTAATTGAAACTAACCCTAATTATTAATTAAAACTAAATAAAACTAATTAAGAACTAACTTAGGGACTAACTGTGTAAAAGACTTAAGGACTAACGGGCCAAAACCTCAAACGGCAAGGCTTAACTGAAGAAATAACTAAAACATAAAAATTAAACAGAAAATGGTCCCATGAGACTTACCCCGACAACAAACTAAGTCCAATTATAAGCTTAAATTCTAAAAGTGCTTATCACTAAAAACTTAAAAGAGCAAAGTTGTAAAGGAAGCTAGGGGGAACAACTTTAACAAAAACACTTGGGCTGAAAATAACAAATAAGCTCAATAAGAGCTTATTTTTGAACTGACCTCAGAAAGTGGGGTTTATCCCTTGGTTTTAGAAAAATAACTATGAAAAAAACTCAATACTAGATAAAAATGTAAAAGGAAAGAAGTTCTAAAGAGCTTATGATGTGCTAACTCTAAAAAAGCCTAAGAATCTATAGCTGAAAAAGCTTTAAACAACTAAAATTTAGCATGAACTAAGCAAACTCAGAAAATAAGCAAGATAGCACTAAATCCAAATGAGCTTAAAAGCTTAAAAAGCTAAACTAAACTCTAAAACTTTAAGGACTTATTAAACTACTTATAATCTATCTAATTAAGCTATAAAATCTAGGCCCATAAGCTAAATTAACAAATTAAAACCTTAAAATTCCTAAGTACTGTTTTTGGCTTTTTAACTTTTTGACAGCAAAAATAAGCTATGTAAATAAGCTAGAAAATGTAATCTAAGACTTATTCTATATTAAGCTATAACTAAACTATAAGATGCTAAAAGATAAGCTATTAAATCCTAACTTTGATGGCTTAATTTGGGATTTGAATATCAGCAGTACTAACTAACTTAGTACTGCTGATGCAAAGTTCCTATTTTAAACAGCTGAAATAAGCTAAGAAAATAAGCAGTAAATTAAAAACTAAAACCTAAACCATATAACTATAATCTAATTAACTTCAGACTTGAATATATAAAACCTAAATCCTACTCTTACTTAACCAAAAATTAAGCAAAGGTAGCAATACCTACCTGAGAAAGCAATACTAACTTTTAGTTAGTACTAGAGGGTATGTAAATTATCAGCATACTAACATTTTGTTAGTACTAGTAGCAGTACTAACATATTGTGATACTGGTGGACTTTTAGCACAAGATGCAAAAATGAAAAGTGTCAGGTTTCCTAAGGAATCCTAACACAAAATCACAAACACTGTTGTAAGGAGAATAAGAGCCAATCCAAATGAGTGTATAAACACAATGGAAGCAAGATCTAGCCCTTGGAGAGCTTAGATCAAATTTACACAGCCAAAAGTCTAGGACAAAATGCCCTGGTGTAAAACAAAGAGAATAAGCCATAACTTTTGAAATTTTGAACTCTAACTTATGAAAACTAGATGAAAACTAAACTTAAATGAAAACCAGCTGACTCCAATGCAAATGCACAGAGTAACATTTACTTTCAAACACACTTAAACCAAACACCCCCTTTAAGACTAAGACATTTAATGATTATCTACTACTATGAAATCTAGTAAACAGTGCTAATACCAGACAAATAACAGTTAAAAACTACTTTAATAAGCATGATTTAACAACTAAATAAGTCAATAATCTAAGACTTAAGCAACTTTAATATAATTTTTGGTTTTTTTAAGGTTTTTAAGACAATCATATGAAAATTCTAATCTATGATTAAAACTAAGAAAATTGAAAACAGATAAACACTAAGTAGATTTTAAGCTAGATAAAACTCAACAAGCACTAATAAAAATAGAATAAGCAAATAAGCATATCTAATTATAGAAAGCAATTAATCATTAATTTAAACTAGAATTTAAAAGGAAATGAAAGAGAAAACTTACAAATTCCTCTAAATATATAAGGAAAATAAGAAAAAGGGATGATTCCAAAAAGTGTGGATGGCTAAACAACAAGAGGACCAATAAAGGCAGCTACACAGCTCCCTAGCATATTAGATAGCTAGGGTAAGTCCTTGGGATCCATCCTCCAAGTTAAGATCCCCTTATCCCATTCCAAAAGACTTTAAACAATAAGATCCATGATAGATTAAACTGATTAAGGTTTTTAAGGTAAAATTAATAACTGATTCAAAAAGCCTCTATTTCAGCTATAGACTGAAAGGAGCTTAAATGAAAGCTTATTAGCTTATTTAGCACGAACATAGCTTATTAAAGAGAGCTTATGAAAAAGAAACTTGGAGAGATTTAGAAAAACTGAATTTCATTAATAAAAACTTGCTTACAGTACTTTTAAAGGAAAATTACAAGATTAAGACTTCATTAAACTAAGGATTTGAAATTTAAGCTACAACTGAATTAAAAACTATGTGTAAAAAAAACTAGATAAAAAAAACTACTCTTCGTGTGTGTGAGAGGGAGGCCCTATTTATAGGCTCTGAAAGAAGCTTCTAGGATCTCTTTCCCTGCTCTCCAATCTTTTAATCCTGGCCAATCATTTCTTCAATCATCCAAGCATCAATTGTGGCCGTTTGATCAAACTGTGGACACCTGAAGATTGCCAGTGTGTCATTCTATTGATGTGACGTTTGTGCTTCTTTTGTGAGTGTTTTAGCATAAAAACCCACTTAAATTTGTGCTTTCACCATTGTTGACGTGGCCTTTGATTGATTTGACCCTTCATTTGTGTAAGTGAGCTCATGAATTGACCTAAGCACCCTTTAATTTGGAAAAAGGTGGTGTGAGTTAACAGAAGATTGGGTCACCCTTAGAATTACCCTGGATGGTGAAACGGGGAGATCAGTGAAACATAACCCTTTCACGCCTTTCCTTTGACAGTTAAAAATGTTATAGCTTTGGCATTTTTACACTTTTAGTCCCTCTCTTTCTTTTCCCTTTTTTCAAGTTATAAATAACTTTCGGGAATTGAAAGATTGGTCCTTAGGATTTGTCATAGGAAAAGGACATGGACTAGGGATTTGGGTTTTGTTGACTTTTTTATTGACCATCTTTGACTGGATTTGACTGAGGCTTGATTTTCTGGCTTCGGCTTTGATCCTTTGGCTTCTTTTTGAACTTTTCTGATCCTCGTGTCCGTACTTGTTCTCTTTTGCCTGTTTTCTTGTGATTTTTGATTTATCCGTACCTACATTACACAAAACACAAATACAAGCCATATTTTTTGCCATTTTGGTCTGTTTTGGGTTTAATTGGGTTATTTTTGGTATAAACGGATATGTATATTCTACACTTATCAGACCACATAATTGGTTAGTCCAACCCGGTAGTCAAACTATAAGTCAATGTTTATGTAAATGGTTATAGAAAATATGATGTGTCACAATTAGGAAGAATATGACTTAAGACAAAAGTTGTTAATTGGTAAAACTTCTCATAACAGATAATGTGGCCAATAAAAGGAAAGAGACTTGAGGACCTATATGTCAATAAGCAAACTGTGCTACTAACCGCTAATATTTCCCAGGCTTCTATAAATTTCTAGTATTTCTTTGTGTTATGATGTAGGGGGAAAGTGTTGAGCCTATGAGAAAAGGAGGGGAAATAGGAAGATTCTCTCAGATTTGGTCAAAGATAAAGATAATATTTAATTGATTTTCTTATTAATTATCTTTATTAGTTTCCATGTAAACCTTGACTCCTTATACTATAAAAGGAGGTCTAAGGTATGTAGTTTATTGATCCATCCATAGAATAGAATAGCAGACTTCTCAATGAGAGTCTAGCAAAAGTGTGTGTGTGTGTACACGTTTAGTAGTAGTAGTAGTTAATTTATTAGATAGTTGGTGTAGCCTCATTTATTCTGATCAAATATAATGAAGGCTTCAATGTTCGGTTAAAACCTTGTTTGGTAATATTGTGTTTCTATTATTTCCGCTGTGCATATCAATGTTACCTGTAAAACTAATCCTAGATGGGCTGATCGATTCTCAACAGATGACCCTAATGACATTGATGAAATCTTCAAGATCGAAAGCAACTTATTTGACTTTGAGACACCCTTGTGCAAAGCATTCAATGAATTCAACTACCTCTTTAAAATTGACATGAATCTATTTACGTTCGATATCTAATAAATCAAGACTCATGAGGAGTATGAGTTGAATAATAATATAACGGGGGATCATGAGGAACAATGGTCAGATAACGGGGTACCATATCAATTGTGTGATCATATATGCGAACCATATCGTTTTAAGAATGGAAAGACTAAATGGCCCAAGTGTAGTTCAGATATTGATGGGTTCTGTAATGGTGGAGAACTACCCAGGATGGTTCGAGTCGGATGTATGACTTATTTCCAAGATCACAAATGGTATGATGAATTGACTAATGGAATGTTAAAAGAAGAAGCTTTAATGTATAAGGCTGGATTTGAAGAATCATGGAGGGATGCAACTCCCGGAGTGATGAAATTCTATGCATGGTTGAAAAGTAGTTTTGAGAACTTCCACGAACTAGATTATGATGTATTAGTAAAACTGGAAGAATGTTGGTGGAAAGTAAATGTTCATTAAAATGCCCTATTTGCTCGTTGGGAAAATCAAGACCAGGGAATGCGAAAGCCAAAACTAAAAAGGCTTATGACCCTTATCTTGATATTAACCGTATCTTTGGTAGGAATTATGGAGAAAACAACGCCGGTAATATTCAAGACAATAAGAAGGAACATCATGATCCATCAATCTGCAATGTTAGAAGATTCAAGATGATAAAATACTCATTCGACGCTGATGAGGAGTATGTTGCCATAAAAGAACATGTATGCCTAGACCATTCAAGAACCAACATTGATGCACGTCAAGCTTATCGAGAACTTTTTCGCATTATGGATGAGGGATGGCTCGTGACAAAGGCAAAAGATGGATGAAGAAAGAAAGAAAAAGTCTAACTTAAAGACTGGCTGAAAGAAAAGTGCTTACCGAGAGACAACCCGGCTGTTTTTAATTGTTTGTCGTCTATTTTAAATTGTTTGTTGAGTCTGTCTTCCCAGACATTCCATACTTCGTATCGAACCTCTATGGATACAACGTATGGACATGTCTGGACGTTATCAGTCTTTAAATTCTGCATTTAAATTCCTACAAACTTTAAAACATTTGTTTTTACAGGATGCAATACGGCGTATCCTTGGGTTTGGGATACGGCGTATTGACAACCTGTACAGTATGTGTGTTTATTTTTCTGCATTGTAACCATTGTAAAACCGAGATAGGAATTGCACGTTTTGTCTTCTAAACTTTTATGCAGGACCTTTCTGTAACAAAATCGATGAATTGGTGATGGTATACTCTGAAAAAGACGTGTGTTGAACTCCTACGGGCATTCTGACTCCTCTTCAACACATTTTTTCTCAAGAACTCAAATTGGAGAATTATCCCGAGCAAAATATCAGGGGAGTTCCTCATTCTAATTCTATTTTCTATTTTCTTTAATTGTTTTATCTATACAATGAGGACGTTTTATAACTTAAGTGGGGGGTGGAACGCCTACTTGTCCTTCTTTTTACAAATAATATGCAATATGCTTAAATTATGCCAAATTAAAATTTTTTTTAGCATAACTTCTATAAAAATTACTAGTTACATAACCTCGCACACAATAACCCTTAATGACAAAATGTGAGAATTAAGTCTATTCCGTTCCAAACGTTTACTAAAAATTCCACAAAAATTATGAGTGTGCCGGTGATGTAGTAGACTTTAGAACTTGGCTTGGTATATCACTCAAGACCATAATAATGAGTACTATAAGCTTAGATGGAGTAACATGTTTAACTGGTAAATTTATAGAAATACACCAAAAAGCCTATATGTTGTGTTATTAACTAACCACACTCATTAGTTAACCCCCGTATAACCCTTTGCTTACTCTCACTATAAGAGTAAGGTCCCCTAGAAAAACCTGTTGAGCCATTCCTATCTTTTTCACACCAAAATGTTTATTTTGTTACACCTTTACACTTTAGCCTACCCTGTATATTAAGCCTATTTAATCAAAGTTGCTAGTTACTTTTGTGTAAAGTTTTGTATTTCCTACGTCAAAGTGAAATTTTCTATCTCCGGTTAGGTCAGGAAATTGCACAATGCAATGGGAATGTAAAAGTTTGTAGCTCGTGTATTTTGCTACTTTCGCAATTATGTTCTATATCCGAAGATGAAGTGTTTAAAGAAAAATTATCCGGATGAATTATGATGGTGAAGACGGTGAAATTACATCAAGATTCGTATTGGTTTGTTTAAAAAACGGAAAAATAAAAAAACGCATCAAAAAAGAGAAGGAAGGATTGATAGTCAGTTCGTTAAGCTTAAACTGATAAATTACTTGGAGAAATCGATTATGCGTTGATATGTGTTAAAAAAATCAACGATATATAGTTTTGTATAAAAGTGGTCGATATCACCACTTGCCTTGTATAAGTATGTATCAGTTGGGATGATTGGGAAGTTGACCGTTATGGGAACGCCAACTTAGGTTGTCTTTGTCATTTCTATGATCTAGACGTTTGTATATATTTCTGAGTCTTTATCATGGAATGGTCAGGAAAGTCACAAGCAACTATATACCTTATTTGTTCAAGCTTAATCTATTTGTTTTGTGAATTTTATTTAACAATAATTTACTTCCGTTTCCTAGCAATTAACCTTAGGTTTTACTCGAACAAGGATATGATCGAGTTATGCATGTCTATTCCGTTGTTACGGCCATGTATGCGTCTTTCAGCTGCCTTGTTGGTTTATTACTTTTGGTGAAATCTAGAAGATCCCATACCCTATATTATTCTTCATCCTAACCCTTGGTTAAATTTGAATGAGGATGTGATCGAATTATACATGTCTATTCCGTCATTACGTCCATGTATGTATGATTCAGATGCCTTGTTAGTGTGGTACTTTTGGTAAAGATTGTTAGAATGATCAACCCATTAAGCCTATTAACCCAATTTACACTTGTTACTCCTTAGCTCTAGTGGTGGAGATGTGTATCCTTGCCAAGCATATGATAGAAAACTAATCACGAAATGTTACACCCTAGATTAGTCGAGTGATTTGAGTGTTTTCATTTCCCAAATTTCGTGAGGTGCTTGGTTTTGTACAAGTGATTAAACGAAAGAAATGATTAAAGGAAAAATCCTTAACTTCGGTTGGGAGACATTT
>BQNB010120679.1:2894-20590 GCA_026074375.1 Tanacetum coccineum | reverse complement strand
AGGCTGAGGTCCGTCATGAAAATTTTAAAGTAGCCCTACATCCGAATTTCCCTGATCAGGAAGTATCAATCGGAGGGACGCTATCCCGCGAAAGGACGGATGGAACTATGCTTACTCCAGAAGAAAAACTTAGATATATTTGCATGGTAGCCTTCAGACATGACAGGAGTACCGTAATCAATAGCTGAACATCGACTCGGTATCCAGGAAGGATATTCGCCTGTTCGACATAAGAAAATGGGCCAGGCCCCGGAGCGTGCGAAAGCCATCCAAACGGAAGTATAGAAACTAGTAGAGGAGGGTATCATGAGAGAAGTTTATAACCATGAGTGGCTATCCAATCTAGTCATGGTGAAAAAACATGACGGTAGCTAGCGGATGTGCGTGGATTTTACGGACTTAAACAAAGCCTGTCCGCAGGATTGTTACCCTCTTCTAGAAATCGACTAGAAAGTTGAATCTCTCTGCGGCTACCCCTTTAAGTGTTTCTTGGACGCTTACAAAGGCTATCACCAGATATAGATGGCGGAGTCAGACAAAGAGAAAACGGCTTTCCACACCAGCCAGTGGGTATATTGCTATACCAAAATGCCTTTCGGCCTCAAAAAACGCTGACGCCACGTACCAGCGGCTGGTGGACAAGGCTTTTGACAGTCAAGTTGGTAGGAACATAGAAGTGTACATTGATGACTTGGTTATTAAGAGTCACACAGAAGCGGAAATGCTAAGAGATATTGATGAAACGTTCCGTACGTTACGCAAAATCAACATGAAGCTCAACCCTAAAAAATGTACGTTTGGGGCAGTGGAAGAAATGTTCTTAGGGTACATGATTAGCCCGGAAGGGATAAAACCGTGCCCTGACAAAACAGAAGCTGTATTACAACTCTCGTCCCCACGGACAATCAAAGAGGTCCAGAGCCTTAATGGGAAGTTGGCTAGTTTGAACAGATTCCTCTCCAAGTCAGCGGAAAGGTTCTTGTCGCTATTTAAAACTTTGAAGAAGTGCATTAAAAAGAGCGACTTTTATTGGACACCAGAAGCGGACCAAGCATTCAAGCAATTGAAGCAACACTTGTCAGAGCTACCCCTGCTGGTAGCACCCACGCCAAAGGAGGAACTGATTGTATACCTGTCTGCTACCCACGGAGCTATTAGTGCAGTCTTGATGACTGAAAAGGGCACGGTTCAGACGCAGGTCTACTTCGTAAGCTGCGCATTACATGGCCCTGAATTAAACTATACCTAATGGAAAAGTTAGTTCTATCACTGGTTTTTGTTGCCAAGAGGTTACGGAGGTATTTCCAAGCGCATCCCATTGCAGTTATTACAGACCAACCGATCAAACAAATAATTTCACGTCCCGACATGGCAGGACGATTACAAAAATGGAGCGTCATGCTGGGAGAACACAATATCACTTACCGGCCAAGGACTTCGGTGAAAGGAGAGATCCTCATGGATTTCCTTATAGAGAATTCGGACGAAAGTCCGTCAGACACATCAATGGTTGAAACCCCACAGGAGCCGTGGACACTCTTCACGGATGGATCATCAAGTGTAGATGGATCTAGCATTGGCTTAATACTGACAAGCCCGAGGGAACGGAGTTTACCTACGCGCTAAGATTTCAGTTCACCGCTTCTAACAATGAGGCAGAGTATGAGACACTAATAGCTGGCTTACGGATCGCGGCGCAGATGGGAGTACGCAATGTGCACGTGAGTGTAGACTCTAAGTTGGTAGCAAACCAAGTCCTAGGGGCATACGTCGCTAAAGAAGAAAATATGATCAAATAACTGGAGAAGGTCAAAAGCCTAGTCAGCGGCTTCGCTAACTTTTCTATAAGCCAAGTACCACGAAGTCAAAACAAGAAAGCAGATGCCCTGAGCAAGATTGCGTCAACCAACTTTGCTTATTTATCCAAACATGTCTTGGTAGAGATACTGAAAGAAAAATCTATACAAGAGATGGAGGTGACGACCGTGGTAGAGGAAGATGGACCAACATGGATGACACCAATAATAGAATATTTGAAAGAAGGGACTCTTCCCGATGACAGAAATGAGGCAAGTAAACTCCGTATCAAGGCTAGACAATACAAACTGTTGGAAGGGGTTCTTTACATGCGTTCATTCCTAAAGCCGTGGCTAAGGTGTATCAGACCACTCCAAGCGGATTATATGATCCGTGAAATTCATGAGGGGTCATGCAGTATGCACGCAGGACCACGGTCCGTGGTGGCCAAAGCCATGCGATTGGGATATTATTGGCCAACCATGCATCGGGACGCACGAGATATGATACGTACGTGTAACGATTGCCAAATACATCGTCCTGTGCCAAGGAACCCCCAACAGCCGCTAACCCCCATCACGGCTCCATGGCCATTCTACAAGTGGAGAATTGATATAGCTGGTTCTTTCCCGGAGGGACCAGGGAAGGTCAAGTTCTTGATAGTCGTTATGGACTATTTTACGAAGTGGATAGAGGCGAAGGCCGTGGCGACAATCACTGGCAATCAGGTGAAGAAGTTCGTGTGGGACAACATAGTATGCCGCTTCGGTCTCCCAAGAGAAATAGTTTCGGACAACGGTAAACAGTTCAGTGACAACCCGTTCAAGGATTGGTGTGAAAAGTTGAGTATCACACAACGCTCTGCCTTAGTGAAACACCCACAGTCCAATGGACTCATAGAAAGAGCAAACAGGAGTTTAGGTGAGGGAATCAAGGCCCGCCTCGGCGAGGGAAACAAGAATTAGATAGAAGAGCTTCCCCATGTCCTTTGGGCACATCGTACAATGATTAAGTCAAGTCATGGTGATACCCCTTTCTCCTTGACTTATGGAATAGAAGCCGTCATACCCGCGGAAATCGGAATGCCAACTTACCGTACCGTGGCAGTGGACGCCGCGCACAATGATGCAGAGCTACGTCTAAATCTGGATTTACTAGAAGAAAGGTGCGAACGCGCAGCAATCCGCGAAGCCAAAGCCAAATTACAAATGACAAAGTACTACAATGTTAGGGTTCGAGGTGTTACTTTTAGACCTAGAGACTTTGTTTACCGTAGCAATGACGCAAGTCATGCTGTGGCCAGAGGGAAGCTTGACCCAAAATGGGAAGGACCTTATGAGGTCACAGAAGCACATGGAAACGGAGCATATAGGCTAAGATCCATGGACGGCACGATCCTCCCTCGGACATGGAACATTGCTAATCTCAAGAAATGTTACCTTTAAGCCACGGCATGGATAAGTTTGGGTCTTGATTAGGGCCCTCAATAAAGTAATCCATGTATTTGTACTCTACTCTTTGCTTTTAAGTTATGAATAAAACTCTGCGGGGTCTAGCTAACCCCGAGATCTATTTATATGAAAATTTCCTAAGCGTATCTTTTTTCTCTTTGGTATTATTTACTTGTTTATCTATCAGTGCGTACATAATATGCTGAATACCCCCAGATACCTATAGGATAAGCACCCTAATAATTGCTTGCCGTGTAAGAGGGTTGCAACCCCAACGGCCACGGATTCTGTATCCTTGCTTGTGTACCTAAGACGTTAGCTACATAACAAAAGACTCCCATGGAGCGTGTAAGACACTACAAGTGCGATTACAAACAAAAACCATCAAGAAATGATAATTTATATACATTGGTACCCACAGACATCCGTGGGTATGTTACAAAAAAACATACTGTTTCCAGCACCATAGACAGTACTACGATCAATCCAAATTATACATAGGTGGTAGGGATTTAGACCTAAGCAACCTCGGAGACACCTCATCTTTAGTCTGTGTAGCAGCATCCGCCAGTAAGATGGCAAGACCTTGAGGAGCAACGGTCGACATTGATACTGGAACGCCGTCAAATCTAGTATGATGGGCGGAACTGACCCCATAGGTACAATACACCACCCAGCACTTCCTCTTCTTTTCGGCACGACTTATATTCGGCGCAATGACATCCTCCAATGGCATCTCTTCCTTAATGACCCAGGGATCTTCAGGATTGCGTACCTCATGGTATATAGGGATTTTTAGCTGAGAAGAGATGGGGCGAAGATCACGGATCCATTTGGGAGCATCCTCCTCGGAATCACTCTCTAAGTATAAGGATGCCATGATTACCTCTATAGGAGCATCTTTAAGTTTCTCCAGTTTCTCCAACAACGGATACTTCAGGTCCTTCAGTTTTTGGAGAGCATGGACATACTTACCATCAGCCTCAAGGTCATATGATTCAACGATCGTCAAGTCCCGACCAGCCTTCCCATGCTCTATAACATACTTCAAGCCCTCACTCATGCCCTTTGCAAGCCCCGAGGACACCACATTAGCAAATGCTTGACTTAGCTCAAAAGACTCAGCACATTTCATAACAGCTACACGCATACCATGCCCAATAACCCAATGACGTCCCGCAATCGCTGTCAACATATGCGGATATAGCTCTTCATCAAAATCCACACTTAGCTTATCTAGGCGAGCATCCATTTCCGCACATCGTTGTTCAACCCTATCATCTTCATATTTCTTAAATGCTTCAAAGGCGGCTTTCATTTTTTCCTCGCCTATGACCTAAGACTGTAGATTCGTTACCTGCTGGGACAGTTGATCATTATTAACCTGATGATCTGAGAATTGGACGCGGAGGCTTTCAAGTTACTTGATTAATTCTGTGTTCTTAGCCTCCGCGGCCTTCTTCATGTCTACCTCCGCCTCAAGCAGGGTCTCTAAGTTCTTGGTTTGGGTACGGAGGTCGTGCACTTCAACTTCCACGCCCTTGAGGGATTTAACTTCCTGATCCAGTTTTTAATATCTTCATCTCTCATTAGGATCCTTTGATCCCGCATGGCTATCTTGGCCTTGGATTTTTTCAACAACCGGACCTCTTGCTCGAATCTTAGTCTCAATTGGGAGCCCATCACCACTTGTTATGCCAAGTTCATGTTGTATTGACTTAGAAAATCCGCATTCGGCAAATAACACAACTCAGAAAAGTACCCTCGCGGCGCTATGTGATCTACAATGTCTTGGCACGCATCCGGGGTATCTAGGTGGCAGCTATTAATCACGACCCACCCCGGCTGATATATACCCCCTGGCGACCCATCCCTGGATAGGACGGAGGCCGATTTCCCTGATTCTGGACTTTTTGCAGAGAATAGGCCTTGCACCTCAGTGGTGGCCATATGTCCGGTGGGAACCTCAGATGACCTGCATTCACATTATAAGGTAGGTGATTTGTTAGCATGCCTATACCTGTAGGATAAACAACAAAATAATACTATATAGCAAAGAAACCGTTATAGACCGGAGTACTTACTAGGCAACATCCCGCTTAGGGTGCGATTGCGGTTTCGCGAACGACAGTGGATCTGGATCACTCACGTCAGCAGGAGTCTCCTGCGAAGCAGGTGCAGAAAAGGTAGTGCCCGTCTTCAATCCCATTGCTGCTATGGATTTCCCTCCAAGGGTACTCTGTGTCGGGCGGGAGGTATCATGGTCTCTCCTCAGCACCTTGCGCGGTGCATTCGCCCCCGTATCCTCTTTGCCCCCTTTGAGGCGCCTTTTGTTTACAGTGGGCCCTATAGCGGCCATTTCCTTCCCTAGATCTGGAGCGACCTCCGTGGGCATTGGATTATCCACAGGTGGGATCTCCCCGACAGCCCGTCCTGGCCTTGATCTTCTGTTCCGCCCCTCTCAGTAATTGTTTGGGGCGGGTCTTCATTGGCAAAGTCCAGCGGCGATTTCTCTATCATAGACGGCGTCCCTGAGGATTCTGACGTCGCGGCCGCGTCCCCCATATCTATCACGCGATTTGCAGTGACAGTTAGGAGTGGTACCTCATGGGCGGCACGGGGACGAGTCCCGGTCTTTACCTTGGTAGGATTTGGGGCACTAATCAGGTTGAACAAGTCCATATCTGCATTCATACGAAATCGTTAGTATATTCTCATGACTATGTGAAATAAATGACTGTTTATAAAAACCCACCCCGGTCATCGTCATAGAGAAATGTGGGGTACAGATCGTTCCCCAGGAGGTATCTTCGGCTCAACCCTACTAGGCATAACAGTTCTTCTGGTTATTTTTGGATGGGGGTACGATGCGTGTTCAATACTGCCACATCCGCAGCGGAATAAGAGCCTGCTACTGGCGTCCCATCCTTCGGAGCGTTTGTGCGCCAGTCCACGACGGTGGGAAACACTCTCTCGTCCACCCAAAAAATCGATTGTTCTAGTTTTTCAAGGAGTCCAGGGGTTTTGTATAGCATCATGGAGTGTTTTTTCCTGATCTTTTGCTAAAAGACATCCATCTCGAGTTAAAAGACGGAACGTAGAACACACAGAATAAATTCAGTGTGGGAAGTATGTTTAGGACGCGACAGGTGATTTCAAAATGACTCACTTTCGCTGCACCTATCATCGACAATTGCGACAAGTGAATCTGGTAGTGACCGAGGATATCAAAGAGAAATTGTGATATGGGGATGCAAAAATTGGCAAACTCTAAAAACCTGGTGTACACTCCGATTTTGCCCTCCGGAAAATCGACGATTATATCCTCTGGATTCGGTAACTCTGGATGTAAGCCCTCTGGTATGCCGTACTTGGAGGTAAACTCTAGTAGATACTCCTGGGAGATGGTTGACACGGCGCTCTCGAGTTGTATTGTATCCCTACCCATTTTAATTAAGTTTTACAAAGAGGCGTGGGGTACTAACCTAAGGGGAGGGGATTCCGTGGAATTAAATGCCTTGTATGGTTATGTGTATGAAAATGGTGCTTTGCTTCGAAAACTATGTAAACATGCATAGTGCTCAATCGCCCTATTTATACTATGTCCTCGGTAAATGTGCCTAGCTGGATGTTTGCCACGTGGCCTCTACTAACTTTTTGGACGGTTCGAGATTGAGAGGAAGATGAAGCAGTTTGGGGCCAACCTGTCCCATCACTCAGCCGTTTTTGCCGTTCCTCGATTAATGGGTCCTATTCTTACGCTGTGGGGCCCCACATGCAGTTTCGGCGGTTATGCATTTTCAGAACGTTTTGGTTGTTTGTAGTCTAGCAACCGTGATCGCGGTCCCAACCACGGTCACGTCTCCTAGACTAGGGGGACATGATGACGTATAGTATGGACCAGCCCGACCCACTCATACTATTATGGGCCCGGCCCGGTCCACTCATACTATTATGGGCCTAATGGCCAACGCAGGTCCTTCGGCCAATACATCGCTATTACGGATACTTGGACCTACGGGTCGCGACCGCTAGCACGAGGTCCGTGGCCGCGGTATCTTCACAAATCATCTTAAAGAAAGGATAATCTAATTCAATAAGAGATATGCTTTATTTATTTAAATCTATCAGGATAATTCTGAATCCCTACAATATCGGCCGTATCTTGGGCCGAAAGTTATGGAAACCCTAGGGATTATTCAGCCTATAAAAGGAACGCAATTGTCATCAATATAGGTATCTGCCAAACCCTAATTACACTCGATTATTCTCTCACAAGTCATATACTTACTCTCACGCCGGAGTCTAATCGTGGGATCCGCTCCCACGATAAGGTTAACGGTGTTTTATTCCTTGTGCAGGGTCCTCCAAACAAGTTCACTTGGTACAAGAACAAGGCACTTCATACCCGAATAGCAGCCTATTCGGACCAAACAAGACCCGACCTAACTTTTGTATCAACAATAACTTACCATAATAGAATACTATTTTTGTTTCCTAATAAGGATCCAAATCTCTATGGAGATAAAAAAATGAGCCAAAGTTTTTACCAATTCAAGTGTTGTCCAAAAAGTGAGATGATCGTGAGCTATCAATCGATGCTAGGCCACCATCTTATAACTAGCTAGAGCTCGTACATACGTGCTAAGGTTCAGTGACAGCCACATGGTCCGCTTTCAGTGGAACCTCGGCTACATGCTCTTGCACTCCATTATCACCCATAATTGCATTCACAGTTTTAGATTTAAGTGCATCTAGTTTGACCACCAATGACCTCTTTCTCGCTCTTAACCGATCTTTAACTTCACGAGTCACATTTTCACACTTTGTAAGCCTAATCTCTACCAAATTCGGGCAACCCAAAGCAAAAGCCTCAACACCTTTATCAGATACACAACACTACTTGATTAATACCTTCTTCAATGCAACACATTTTTTGGCAATATATGATATCTCGAAATCAGTTATCGTATTACTTGAACAAAGATCTAATCGTTCCAATTTCTGACAATTTACAGCAATCGCTTCTAAACTAATACAACAAGCGTCAACTCCAATCAAAACCAACTCCTCAAGGTTCAAACAATATTTTGCAATAGCAATCAAATCGTCATTACGTATCACAGTCCGCGTACTATTATCAATATAAAGCTTTTTTTAAGTACTTACAATTCTCAGCAGCACAAATCAATACAGTAGTGCAATTCCGAAGCCCTTCAAGATGTAAAACTTGTAAACTAGAACATTTGGATAAAGCTAAAAGAGTGATACCACTTACATCAACATGTTCCAAATGAAGTTCAACTAAACTGTTACCGGATGCCGTAACCATCTCCAAGCATCTCTCCCACTCTCCATATAATGCAATAAATTTCAAGGTTTTCAAAGTATTTGAAACGATAATAAATGGTTGGAATAAATGTGTGTAATGTGTATACTTAACAGATAGTTCCTCAAGTGAATAACAGGTATTAAGTAACGCGATTATACCTTCGTCGCCGCCAAAATCACATAATGAGGATGAAAACTTCTTCAGCTTTCTATAGTGTTGTGATAAAAGAGCCAAACCTTTGTGAGTGATGTTAGAGCACCCGCTGAGCTTGAGGCGCGTGAGATTAGGGCAGCGGGAAGCAATGAGGCTCAATCCGTGGTCGTTTATGCTAAAGGAATTAGGGTCAGAATGGAGAACGAGTTGAGTGAGTGAGTTAAATCGGGTGAAGATTGATGGAATAAAAAATTGCAGACTTGGATGGGCGTGTAGAGTGAGGCATGTGCGGGTTTAGGCATCGATTCGTAGCCAGCGGCAGGAGACAAGTGAGGAGTTGTTACGGTCGTTGATGGTTGTAAGGAAGTTGAATATTAGGGCTAGGCATTCGTCTGGGAGTGAGTTTGTGTAATCGATCATTGTAAGGTAGAGTGGCCGCTCCGATGGCTCAGAGGGTTTATATAATTCCGGTGAAAGTATTGTGGTCAAAGGACTCACGGGTTGTTAGGAAGTTAGGGGATACCAAACTTTTCTTAGACTAAGAGTAATCCGACCAAACAATGTGACCGCCACATCAGCGCCACCTCAGTTTTCTCTCTCTTAGACCAAACAGTGACCAAACTCTTGTAATCCGACCAGACAGGTGACCGGACACTTTTTTAACAAAAAAATTAAAATTTCAGTAATTAAAATAAAACATTACAATAATAGAGGGTTTTTATAAGAAAAATAAGACTTTAAAAAAATAACTCACACAAACACCCAAAATGGTTTGGTTTCTTCCCAATTCACTTGGTCTGATTCACTTGGTCTCCTCACAGACCAAACAAATGAAAAGGTCAAGGTGGGTTTGATCGGTCACAATGCTAGGTAATGAGAGGTTTGGTCGGGTCGTGTGGAGACCGACCAAACGGTAGGGTGGGAGTACTCTTAGTCTCACCATTAGTAGAGGTGTTGATAGGTTTGGTTATCGGTTACTTAACCGAATTTAATCAAAAACTAAATTTGAATTCGATCGATTTTCGGGTTAAATCGTATAACCCGAATTAGACTATTTATTTTTAAAAAAATAATAATTATATCGATATTTAGCAAAAAAATAAAATATTTCATATTCTTTTTAATACTAGTTGAATACCCGCGCATAGCAGCGATGATAATTTTTTGACCTAACTCTCTCCGCAATTCTCTACCCGCTAAGAGAATTCGTTTCACAACACTTCGAATGTATACGTGTCGTGTCTGTTGTTATGAGTGTATTTGTTTGGGTTTCCCGGTAGCTTTTCTCGCAACACCAATACTCCATTTTAAAAGCCTTCTCAATCTCTTACCAATTAAACACTCTCTTCAAATGAATTAAGGTTAAAGTTGTAAAAAATTTAAATCAAAATAAAATAAACCCACTAAAAATCTAAAAATCTAAAAATCAAAAAATTTATAAAAATATATCAAAATGAATGTTGAATTATAGAGAACAAAATTTTAAAAATTATGGTGAAATTATATCATAAAAAAATTTAATAGATAAAAAAGTATTTCAATTTAAAAATAAAAAGAATTTTTTAATTAAGAGGTGACACATGTCACTCTATAATGTATTCCTTTAGAATGAGATGGATGGTCAAGATTGCACCTCTTTATCTTAATTTTTGATGGACCCCACAACTTAAATGCTTTATATAATAGTATAGATATGATAAACTTTTAATGGTCTTTTTAAATATATATAAAATATATATATATATATATATATATTTATATAAATTCGATTTTCGGTTCAGATTATGAAACTCATATTCAACTCGAAAATCAAATTTGTAGTTCGGTTCAGTTCGTTTTTGACAAATTCGATTCGGTTATTAATTCGGTTATTAATTCGGTTGAGTTATTTTCAGTTCGGTTTCGATTTTTGGTTTTTCTTAGTGACGAAGAAAAGTGACTTCAAAGCTTTAATTTCTTTTACTTCTCTCTCCTATAAGAGGGTTAATAAGAAGTTTATTACAACCATTTAATTTGCTGTAAGCCCACGTTTTTGCTTAAGCCCAGTAAACAGCCTGAACTACCGGAGCAGGCATTCCACCACCACTACCTCCCATCAATCATAATTTCTCAAACCAATATGAGAGGAACTATGTGTTAAGTATTTACATAGCGGACGTTTATTTGAACCATTGATTATCGGTTCAAATAATTTGAAAACCTTGAAATTGAATACGTTATTAGGAAATTGGGACAGATCCTTGAAACCCGACACCGCCTCACTCTCGACGCTCGGATCGGAGCTTCCAAACCGTTTATTACATCAGAATCTTCAACCGATTCAACTAACCTCTCTCAACTCGTTCTCGATTGCTGCTAGTTCAGCCCATAGCATAAACGACAACGGATTGAGGCTCATCGCTTTCCGATGCCCTAATCTTACGCTCCTCAAGCTCAGCGGGTGCGGAAAGATCACTGACAAAGGTTTGGCCATTTATCACAAAACTGTAGAATGTTGAAGAAATTTACATGCTCAGAATGTAATTTTGGCGCCAAAGGTATAATCGTGTTACTTCATCATTGTTCTTCTCTTGAAGGAACTATTGTTAAGTATTTACATAGCGGACATTTTATTTGAACATTGATTATCGGTTCAAATAATTTGAAAACCTTGAAATTGAATACGTTATTAGGAAATTGGGACAGATCCTTGGAGATGATTGCGGTTTCGGATAAGTCTTTAGTTGATGTTCATTTGGAATATTTCGATGTAAATCCCCTCACAGGACACACATCCGCCGCATTTTCTTAGCCCGTTATCCAAATGTCCTCTAATTTACAATCCCACCGCCCCCCCCTCTTCATCTTCTTCATCTGCCTTCCAACCCGCCCACATCCTCGCCACAAACTCCCGCCCACTCGCGCCACTCCTCGCTCCCTCCTTGCTAGTGTCATGGCTGCCCGTCTTCCCTCGCCTCCCCCCTTCAGGGACCCCTCATCCTCTCCCCACAGAAGCTTTATATTGAGGTTGGAACAAATAGTGAGTTAGGAGACGAAGGGGTTGATTGCTGTTGGGAAGCATAGTGCGAACCTTCAGGAGCTGAGTTTGATTGGGGTTAATGCTAGCTGTGTTAGTTTAGAAGTGATTGCTACAAATTGTAAGAAATTGGTCAGGATAGTGCTCTCTAGGAGTGAGACGATAAGTGATGTGGAGATGTCATGTATTGCTGAGAAATGTGTTGCTTTGAAGTTTTTGTGTATTGCAGGAGTTGTGGTGTGTATCTAATAAGGGATTGAGGCTTTAGTGTTGGGTTGCCCGAATGCGGCGTATCTAAGGTAACAAAGTGTAGAAAAGTGACTCAGTGAAGTTTGGATTTGTTAAGAGCAAAAAGGGGGTCGTTGGTGGTTAAATTGGAGCCACCAGTGATAAGAGCGTATAGAGGATGTTTCACTGGCAACAACCGATGTGGTGTCACCGGACGTGAGCGTGTATCTACTAGCTCTACCTCAAGTCGCAATGGTGATCCATCATCAAACTTTAAGGAGAGCTCATGAATCATCTTTTTCTTTTAAAGAACACTTGAATTAGTAACAACTTTTCTATTGTTGATCTCTATCCGCATTTAGATTCTTATTCAGAAATAATAATGCGGAGTAGTATTCTATCTAGTAGGGAATGATAATTTGACTTGTCATACACGTTACTTGATGGATCTTGATAAGTATTTGGGTTATGGTAACTTTGTAAGTCATCAATTTTTCAGTACACGATTATTATTTTGTTAGTATCCTTCATTCTATTTCCTTTGGCTTTGATTTGTTTTTCATATGTCTATTTAGAGCGGAGCTTTTCATTACTTTTTTCATTACTTATTGTGACTGAATTGAGGTTTCCATCAATTGGTTGTTCATATGTTCATCAGCTTTTCTTGCTTGAGTTTTCGTTTTTTCCGAAAGGGAGATGATGCACACCACTAATCCTTGGGTGTTGTACTGTGTGCATCACCGGTGTAATTTAGTTGTGTGCACACCACTTTTAGTGGTGTACATATCACCCCCCTTTTTAAAATGGGTGGTTTAGGACCAACCATAAATGTTTGAAATTATGACATTCAATTTTATAGGTCTACTGCTTCTTCATACAAAGAACTTGCACCAGTCTTATCAATATACGTAATGAATGAAACATATCTCTAACCAAATTTGCAACTTTGCTGCCTTACATAGTAATACAACAGTATGTATATCAGACGTGCATCAGATGGTAAAAATGGGGGGCTAAGTGTTTATGCTTAATGTAAAGAAAATAATTATACTCTCAAAAATTATTGTCCCCTAAATAAAAAGATTCTCAACATGAGTATTAGAAAAGAAATAAGGTTACACTTTTTGCATATGACAAGATTGCAATTATACAATAAATTCATAGTGTTTTCTTTAAAATTTGTAAGTAATAAATTCAGGTAAGGATAAAACGAGAAATTCGACCAAATTTTCATATTTTTAGTAGTAGACAGTTAATTTTAAGAATACCCAAAATGGAAACATGGACAAATAATTTTGGGCAGTGAGTAAAAAATCTAATGGACTGTATCTTCCATATTGGGAAATGGTGTATGATGTGTTGTAATAAAGTCTAAAGTTAGTAGTAATTAGCATATGGAAGGTTTGTAGATTTTAATCAATCAAATAATTCCATTTGGTGACTTGACTCGTCATTGGTTGACTATCGAACAACAGTGTGAACCCACGAGTTGTGAGGCTTTTGCGACACTATGTAATGTTTGTAGCAGTTGATTGTTTGGCCCTTACAACTGTTAGGCCTGCTTGTGCTTTTAAATGAAATTTAAAATCGGTACACAACTAGCTAAATGTAGGGCTCGAACTCTATAACTTAGACCTATATTTTTTTCATATTCCATTAAGTGTATTCCATTATTGTTAAATATTCAGATGTTAAATATCTGATAGTAGCCTTACAAAAGAAGTTGAATTAATATCTATAAAATACTATAGTGAGAGTTCGGACTGAGTAAAATGGAAACCCATACTTGAGAGAACTGTGGCAATAATGTACATCTATCTGTACCAATAAAATCTTGTACAGTGTATCTGATAGTAGCTACAATAAATCTTGGACCTGCTGCGAAGTCGCTTAAGGTTATTAAACTTAGGCATGTTTATAATGAGTGGTTATTCGAACCGTTAATTATTGGTTGGAAGAATTTGAAAAGATTGAAGTTGATCAACTGTGATGGAAATTGGGACAGGTCGTTAGAGATGATTCGAGATGATAGCTGTTTAGCTGAGGTTCATTTGGAAGATGTTAATGTGAGTGATGTCGGTGTTTCATCGTTAGCTAAATGTCATGATTTAATATCATTATGTATTGAGAATTCACGATGCACGGATGTCTGACATTGATAAGTATTGCTGAGAATTGTAAGGTGTTAAAGAAGCTTTGTGTTGATAATTGGGTCGGGAATAATTAAGATAGGAAACGAGTTGGGAAGCATAGTTTGAACCTTCGGGAGTTGATTTTGGTTGGGGTTAGTGCTAGCTGTGTTTAGAAGTACTTGCTACAAATTGTCAGAATTTTGTAAGGTTAGAGATTTTTAGTAGTTATAGGATAAGTGATGTGGAGATGATGTGTATTGTGGAATGTGTATCTTTGAGTATACTAGTGTATTAAGGAGTGTCCGCTCTGATTAATCATCAGCATGTCTTGCCATTTAAGTATTTGGCATGTTGCTTATCGGATATCCAGTGTGAAGTGTTTGGACGACATAAACTGTATGCAATTATCAGCGAGACTGACACATACTGACACATTCTAATCATCTAGTCTTTTATTTCCCTAGTTGCATATTTTTGTAACATAAGTAATCAAACACAACTTTCTCAACTGTGTATGTTAAACCTCATATCATAAACATAAGCAGAAGAAAAAGCAATCCAAAACCCTTCTGGCTCTATTCTGCATTTCTTGTAGTTCGTTCTCTTACACATTTCTTGTTCTCACTACTTCGTGTATGGCCCTTCATAAGGGGAAAAAAACTACTTCGTGTTTGTATCGGCCACTTGTATTATGTGTTCCTAGTCTTGTATTTCCTTGTGTGTGTTACAGTGTTTATTTTTAAATTTTCTTTCACCTCAAAGACGCTATCTAATAGTGTTACTCAAGTGTCTCACAATACCCAAGCTGTTTAAATGTCAACTCTATGCTGTTAACAAATTGTATTAATTAATTCAATCATAGTTGTCCTAAAAATAAATTTTAGTATGGTCAATTTTAGAACAAAGAAATCAGTAAATCTGTGTGCACAACAGCATGCATTACCATTTAATTTCCCACTTAAATCGTTCAATTGACAAACAATTGGAAAAGGCCATCTCAACAGCTTGTCACTAACAAGGTGTATAGAATGCCTAAACAATAACATATGCAAGTTAAGTTTGCATTACAGATAGCTAAAAATAATATAGCATATAAAAGTTAGGACGATCACATCAGTATGCTCATAAGAGTGACCACTGCAGTGGACATCAGACGATCATACGACACCTTTGCTTGGAGACAATGTAGCCTTGCAGCCACATCAACATGAGATTAATGAAACTTTTCCTCTTTTGAGTCGTGTATTCCTCCACATCTTCAGATATCGGGTTCAACTGTTTCTCTTGATTAAGTAACATTGCTTGAGCTTCTTCCACTATTGATGGATCCTCTTCAGCAGCATACAAGATCCTCTTAATGGCATCAATGATCTACAATCAGGAAATAAGAATAACAGACACTAAAAATATTAAACCATCTTAAGTCTGAAAAAAAAATTGCTAATAATTTGAGGTGAGAGACAATACGGGTAAGTTTGAGATAGTGGGAGACTGGCACAGGATTTCGATATCCCTCAGTTTTGCAAAGTAAAAGTCTCTCTCTTTCTCGAGACTGTCCATTGTAAGCTTCAACTCAGTGATCTGCATAAGGATATAATTTTATTAATTTATCAATTAAAGCTGCTTGTTGTTAGTCTAACTTGGTACATATCAGAACAATATGTGCGATCCGGAACCGTGATCATATATAGAGACAATGTAGTTGAGTGCTTATTTACAATCTTTTTCCCCTATGAAGATTTACATTATGTATCCACTAAAATTTCATTTATCTAAAAGTTATCAAATTATTCACCCAATAATCTTTGTTAGTTATGAATAATTATATACAAACACCTAATCCATCACAAACTTAACATAATTAAACACACATACACATCAAGTAATCATATAAAACAACATATTATTTACTTAAATTATCGTAATAAATACCAGAACAACTAAAAAATCATATTATAAACTAAAACAAATAACACAAAAATTTCTGAATTTCAAATTCATCACACAAAATATACCTAATACCCCCCCCCCCCAAAAACTCTTTGCTTTTGGACCAATTCATCTATGCCGACTTAGAAGTCATGGTGTCCTTTTTTTTATAACTACCGCTATAATTGTAAAATTATTTTGATTCCTTCAAAGAGCAAAAGGCATTAAAAGTAGGCCCTTTTATTGGTCTGTTTGTGCTGTTACTTCAAACG
The DNA here is from genome assembly GCA_026074375.1 of Tanacetum coccineum. NCBI lineage: Eukaryota > Viridiplantae > Streptophyta > Magnoliopsida > Asterales > Asteraceae > Tanacetum > Tanacetum coccineum. Next base: position 4,280 of record BQNB010120679.1, on the reverse strand, counting down.
CATTGTCACACAAACTAATCGCCCAAGAACCAACTTGAATCCCATCATTATAGAATGAAAATACAAAATACTACCCATTATTAGAAAACATATACACGTGAAATGCAGAACTGAAGCCAAAAATGAGCATACTAAAACAAACAATAGTGTAATTTAAATCTATGCTACCTAAACTGAAAGAGGACTCGTAATCTCGTATAACAGTTAGAGGTTGGAATCAGTGATAACTTACTTGTGATGACCAGCACCGCTAACAGAATCACAGTATCGCTTCATCCATTGTATAAACTCCAGATTATCTAATGGCCTTCCTTTCACTAACTTGCTTACCTCAATGTGCTGCAACATAAATTAGTCACCACTCAGCATACCATACCACATATATAAACATATAAACATATATAAGTTTATTATACACAATCAGTTTTTATCCATATCTATATTTTAAGCAACCGATTTTAACCATTTAAACGAAAATAGATAATCATAAAAAACATTAGCCGAATAAAATTGGGACAAAAACACTTGGCTGATTTTGAGCACTTGTGAAAACATCCTGAAGAACCTTTACTAATTCTGAATCATATCGTACTCCGTCTTCGCATCAAAATTAACCTTAGTGCATCGGTACCGTCCCGGATGAGCGCTTCCAAATAGCGGACAGTGAACAGCCCCCGAACAGCTACACCCTATCACGAACATCCAAATCATTAATTACTCATCTAATTAAACAATAAAAATAATTAAATAAAATTAACCTAGGGTTTTATAATTGGGGGTTAAAATTTACCTCTTCAACTTTGGAGAGATTGAGATGGAGAGTGGAGTTGATCCATGACAAGATCTCGGATCGGCCGACGAAGTAAGCAGAGTCCATCATTCCGATGTTAGTCGCCATTTTTTGTTTTTCTTTTTTGATGTTTTTGGTCTTTCAGGAGCGTTTGGGTGGATTTGGTGTTGCTTAACGGTAACGCTCCTTTGATGGTTTGAAATGTGACGTTAAAGCGGGATTTATATATGTGGAATTCAAAATGAGTGTCAATTATTGGGCCAACGGCTATAAAAATTAGTAAAAAATTACCGCAAGGGACTCGTTTGTTGGATTGGTTTGGGCCAAACTGAAGCTCATATATAATCGATTACATTCGCCCACGTCTTACAATTTCGATTTCTATTTTAATTAGAAATATACACATTTGGCGCACAAAACGTCGCCGTTTTGCCTCTTGCTACAGTACCACTTTCTTGGGCTCTCACTTTGGCCCAGTTTTTTGGGCCTCAACTTTGGGCCGGTCTTTTTTTTTTTTTTTTAAATTCACACAAAAATATGGAAAAAAAAATGTTACAAAAGTATCGATTTATTCAGATAAAAAAAATACTCGCATA